>SMDT01001458.1:0-89336 GCA_005392925.1 Aquilaria sinensis | reverse complement strand
TGAGACTCTCGGCTGCTTGGACCTTGTTTGTCCCACGGAACATTTCCCGAGGGCCATAATTTCTGCGGATGATTCTTCGCGAGGGTCTCCATTCCCCGAACTGCGATGTGTGGGCTTGGGGCTCCTCTCCCGAGGGCGTGTTACTGAGGGGGGTCTCTGGGCCTGTGCTTGCTGTGGCCACCTTCGGCCGATCTGCTGTGTCATTTCAGACACGGCCGAACGCTGAAAGTCCCTCAAGAAACTCATAGTGACTACCAGAGGGCGGTCTTCCTGGGGCGCAGAAGTCCCTGGGAGTGTTTGCTCAGCAACCGGTTGTATCTCAGGCGCGGACGGGGACCTCGGGAGTCCCTTGTCCTTAGAACGCCGAGTCTCAACGACGGCGATCTCAGAGCGGGTTCCCACAGACGGCGCCAAATGATGGCCAGGGGCCTCATCGTTAATAGTCATAGTGACTGGTGGAGGGACTTCTGGGAGGAAGAACGCCTGGTGGACTGGACAGCCCAAAGGAGAGTGCCTGAAAGCTCAGAAACAAAACGGTTAGGAGGTCCCCGGAGTGTTTTTCCGGGGGGGAGCCTCCGACGCCCAAGTCAGTGGTGGCTGAGAGAAAGGCAGAGAAAATAGCACAAAGGGCTGAAGAGTTTTGCCTGGTAATGGGAGCCGTATTTCGCCAGCCAACCAACCCACCTGTCTGTCAAGTATTAAAGTCCTGGTATTTATAAGAGTGCCTAGCCCGTTCAGATCACGACACGTGTTCGGTCGGACGTTCCTGACTTTCTGGGCATAGGAGACAGATAGTAGGTTACCTTGAGCCATGTGCTGAGACGGGCCATGATGTGATTTTGATGGCGTCAGCGTGGCAGTGCGCCTTTTGAGGCGGATTGTGGCGTCTGTGATTGGATGTGTCAGAGGCTTCCTTAAATGCTTCCATAAATCTCCTGCCGTACTCCCGAGGTCCCTGGGTGAGGTCGTCCTTTGGTACGGACGAGAGCCTCTTCGGGAAACAAGCCCTGAGTTCGGGGGTTCCCAGCTTCAGGGAGTTCCGCCTTCGGGGATATCGTGTTCGGCTCGCTATGTCTGCTGCCACTTTTCCGAAGGCGATCTGTTCACGACCCTGGGGGGGGCGAGTAGTGTCCTAGCGTGCCGGGCTTGGAGCTCTTCGGCTATCTCCCGAGGTGCCTGATCACACCTTTTCTCGGGTAGCGCCAGCTTCTTCTGGGCATGACTGTGGCAGGGAGTTCGGCCAGATAGAGGCGATAGCCTTTGGCTATCAGTATGTCTCTTCATCAAAAGAGATGACTATTGGCTCTAAAAGACATGTATTTTCGCCCATAAGGTAGTTATGGGTGGTTATAGGCCAAAGGAAGTGTTCCTTGGCTCTAAAAGACATGTATTTTCGCCCATAAGGTAGTTATGGGTGGTTATAGGCCAAAGGAAGTGTTTCTTGGCTAAAAGACATGTATTTTCGCCACCATACATGACCCTTAGCCAAAGGAAGTGTTCTTTGGCTTAAAAGACACCTTTCTTGGTGTAAAGGTGTGCCTTTTGGTCATCTATAAATAGCCTTTAGTGGCTGGCCATTTTAAGCACGAATTTGCACTCCATTTGCTCCATTTTTCTTGAGAGAAAATTGTTCTCCTCCTATTTCCTTTAGAGGCCAAAATATTAAACACTTCTTGAGAGCATTGTGGGTGGATTTACATAGAGATTGTTCATCTCTATTCAAGCTTCAAGGTGCCCCTCTAAGATCAAGTTCTCCCTCAAGGTTTTGCCAAAGATAACCAAGAAGAAAGGTGCACATCTTTTCTTGGTTTAGTAGCATGTTAGGTTTCATTTCTTATGTATGTTCTTAATAGCATGCTAGGATTTATTTAACACAACATGTATGTGATCTTGATATGTTATATAACATGTTATGCATGCTTATGTTGAATTGAAATGAACGAATATGCATGTGGCATATACAAGAAGAAAGATAACATAAAAGTATGTTATCATAAGATCCTGAAATCTTCACTATGGTCGACTAGATGCTCCTCCTCTCCCCGAAGATACGGACCGCATTTGACCGAACACGTGTCACGATCTGGGCAGGCTGTGTCAGACGAACTTGTACTGTTCACCTCCCTATAAATATTTGGGAAGCGCCCCAGGTAAAGGGATCCGACTCCAAGGGAAAAATCTCTCCACTCTTTACTTACTCTCCATTTCCAAACGATGACTTAGGTGTCGGAGGCTCCTCCCTGGAAAAATACTCCGGGGACCTCCTAACCTTTGTTTTTCTGAGTCTTTACAGTCCTTCTCCCACCGGAGTTTCCTCACCAGGAGTTCTTTCACCGCAAGTTCTTGCCCCAGGCTCACCATGTTGCATAATGATGATGTCGAAGGGCATCATTTGGCGCCGTCTGTGGGAACCACCTCCCAGTTCGCCGTCGTAGAGACTTGGCGCTCAAAAGACAAGCGGCTCCCGAAGTCCACCTCTGCGCCGAAGGCTCAACCGGCTACCCAGCAGCCCACGGCAGGGACTTCTGTGCCGGAGGACAGTCGCCCTCTGACGGTGACGATGGGCTTCTTGTGAGACTTCCAATGCTCCATCGTCGCTTAAGTAACTCAACAGCTCGACTATAGGTGGCCTCACCCTCCACTGGTCCGAAAGGCCTCCTCCTCAGCTGTACCCCGGGAAGGAAGCTCGAGGTCCACCCACTAGAGTTCCAGGAGTGAAGACTCTCTCAACACATCTTCTATGGAGGACGCACCTCCCAGGGCGCGACCCACCGGAGAAAGGGGCCCAAAGGAGACTAGGACCCCCTGCCGGCGGAGTTCATCCCCGAACCGAAGGTCCTAGTCTCCTCGCCACCGAAGTTATTCTCCGACAAGGAGAAGAAGTTCGCCACCACCAACGAACACCAGGTAGCAAAGGGAAGTTAACACAGCTGCCCTTATGGACAAAATCCTTGGAAGACTGGAAAAGGTTGAGAGGCAGATCTCCTAAAAACCAATCTGGTCAAGATTGTCTGACGCTTACACCGGAGAAGAGTCACCCTTTGTGCGGGAAGTGGTGGAGGCGCCTATGCCTAGTGACTTCAGGGTGCCATGCCTGGAAACCTACGACGGGCGTAGTGACCCCCAGGCACACCTAATGAAGTACAAGCGAAGCATCGTGCCCTACGGCGCGGATGACGCTACCCTCTGCAAGTATTTTGAGGTGACCTTCTCCGGTCCAGCAACGGCATGGTATAACTCCTTTGCTCATGGAACCTTGCTAAGTTTCCAGGAGCTGTCTACTGCCTTCACCCAACAGTTCATCAGCAGCAGGCCAACAGCCAAGATGCCGGTACAGATGTTCAACATAGCACAATGAAGTGGGGAAACCATTCGTGACTACGTTGAAAGGTTCAACCGAGAAGCACTAAACGCGCCTGACTTCCGGCCCGAGATCTGCATCCTCGCAATGATAAGAGCACTTCGGAGGGACTCCCAGCTCTTCTATGAGTTCTCTAAGGACCCTCCAGACACTCTAGGGGAGTTCTACCAAAGGGCCGAATAGCACATGACGACCGAAGAGCTAGGAATGGGGGAACCAAAGGTGGAACACCCTCAGCCCGAAGAATCAAGCCACCAGCCTCAGCACCCGATTGAGGTTGGAGGAAGGCCCCAAAAACAAAGGGGTAAAAGGCCAATGACGTTCACTCCCCTGAACGCCACCAGGGCCAGCATTCTCATGGCCTTAGAAAGACAAGGAACTACAGTCCCAAGGCCAAAGGCCATGACTTCGGAAAATGAGAAGAACATAAAGAAGTTTTGCCAATTCCACCAAGATCATGGCCATGACACTGAAGACTACTTCCAGTTAAGGAAGTAAATCGAGTCCCTGATAAAGCAGGGCCAACTTCGCCAGTACGTGTGGATGCCTTTCCGAAGGGAACAAAGGAAAAACGAAGAAAGGGGATGAGGAGGACTATGATTCCGACAGACGTCGGGACCGAAGTCCTCGGAGGAATTCGCCACCACCAGCAAGGGTTATCCAGACAATCACTATAGGGATACCCTCAGCTAAGAGGAAGAGAAAGATAAGGGAAATCTCCGTAATGGAGTATGGGAACTCGACAAACAGGCTTGTTCTCAAAGATGGGTCCACTGTGAGATTCCCCCATGATGACCCACTCCTCGTCACGGCAAGGATAGGGAGTTGGGACGTCAAAAAAGTACTCCTGGACGACAGCTCCAACACCAACGTCATCTTCTCGCACCCACTGCCTAAATTAGGCATCTCAAAAGGCAACCTCAGAACAGTCAACTCCCCCACCTTTGGGGTTGGGCCATCCGAGCTCCCAGTCCTAGGATGCATCGATCTGCCCCTAATGTTGAAAGGGACTTCACCCCAAAGTCAGGAGGAATTGTTTGCCTCCGTTATGATGAGATTCATTATCATTGATCTTCCCTCATCATACAATGCCATCCTCCGAAGGCAAACTCAAGGCAATCTCCACATCTGCCCTGATGTAAAGTACTTACTGGTCACCTTCGCTACTAAAGAAGGAGATGCAGAGATCTTCATTGACCAAGCCGAAGTCAGGAAGGTCTTCACCAAGGCTAGGCAAGGCTCTGCCAAGGTCCAAGTACAGACTTCGGCTACAGAAAAAGCAGTCATAACAAGCGAAGAGACCACAAGGGAGGAAATGGAAAAGTTGGAAAAAGTAGAAACAGAAAATGTAGAGCTAGTCCCCGGCCGGAACACCTGAGTAAGGAAAAAATTGGCTAAGGGTGACAAAGATAGGCTTGTATCTTTCTTGTTAATGAACAAAGATCTATTTGCCTACTCTCCGAAAGACATGCCTAGGGTCGACCTCAGCATAATCCACCATAGCCTCAAAGTATGCCCCGACGCAAGGCCGATTCGGCAGAAAAAATGAAACCTATCGACTCATAAGAACTCCTTTGTTAAAGCCAAGGTTAAACGCCTGATTGAGGCAGGGGTAATAAGAGAGGTTAAATACCCCGAATGGCTCAGTAACGTGGTTATCGCCACAAAAGAAGGGAGTGAAAAGCTCCGAATGTGCATCAATTTTCGGAACCTGAATGATGCCTGTCCAAAAGACTCCTACCCTTTGCCAGCCATAGACCAATTGGTGGAATCAACCACCGAGTACGGTCTTCTCAGTTTCCTCGATGCCTTCAGTGGGTATCATCAGATTCGGATGAACCCCAAAAATGAAGAAAAAACTGCCTTCATCACCAAAGTTGGTACCTACTGCTATGTCAAAATGCCTTTGGGGCTTAAAAATACAGGAGCTACCTATCAAAGGTTGATGAATAGAGTGTTCGACTCTCAGATCGGGAGGAACATGGAGGCATATGTTGATGATATGATAGTTAAGAGCAGAATGCCTAGTAATCATATCGACGACTTAGGCAAAACCTTCCAACGACTTCAGCAGTTCGGCATTCGCCTTAAACTCAAGAAGTGCGTGTTTGGAGTAAGTGTAGGTAAGTTCCTTGAGTTTATGGTGTCAGAAAGAGGAATAGACGCCAACCCCAAAAAGGTCAAAGCCCTGCTAGGCTTCCGAACACCCACAACCGTTAAAGATATACAAAGGCTTACCAGAAGAATCACTTCCCTTAGTAGGTTCATTTCCAGGTACGGTGACTGATGTTGACCGTTCTTCAAGGTGCTTACCAAAGCACCCGGAAGCAGAGGCAACTCCAGATCCCAGGAGCACCCTTGGAACCCAGAATGTCAGAAAGCTTGGGACGAGCTTAAAAGCTACCTAACCCGTCTGCCAACACTCCGGCAACCTCGGGAAGGAGAACCTCTCATCCTTTACCTCACCGTCACTGAAAAAGCTGTGAGTTCAGTCCTAGAGGGTAAAAGGCAGTGGCCAGTATATTATCTAAGCAAGTCCCTACATGGCGCCGAGGTCAGGTACCCGTTGCTCCAAAAAGCCATCTATGCCTTAGTGCTCATGGCTAGAAGGCTACGGCCCTACTTTCAAGGACACCCCATCATTGTCTGAAGCAACCTACGACTATGCGGCATAATGAAGAAGGTAGAGCATTCAGGAAGGCTATCAAAATGGTGTATCGAGCTCGGAGAATTTGACATCACTTACGAGCCAAGAAAGGCAATAAAAGCCCAAGCATTGGTAGATTTCATCGTCGAAATTCTAGGAATCGAGGATGCTGAAGCTACCTCGGAAGATCTGATAAGGATTGAACTAGAGTGGATACAGTTCGTTGATGGAGCCTCAGGCGCCGAACACCAAGGCGCTGGAGTGGTTCTTCGAGGGCCCGAAGGCATGGAAACCACCAAAGCCATCAAATTCAGTTTTGATGTCACCAATAACATCGCCGAATATAAAGCCCTCATAGAAGGACTAAAGCTGGCCATGAGGGTTGGTGTAAAAAACCTTAAGGCCCACAGCGACTCGCAGCTAGTAGTCCGGCAAATGAAAGGAGATTACACTACAAAGGATCCAACCTTGGAAAAATACCATAAACTCATCGAGAAACTCATTAAATGGTTTGACTCAGTACAAATAGAAAACGTGCCTTGAAGAGATAACGCTCAAGCCGATACCTTGGCCAAATCCAAGGAACCCACCGAGGTGCTAAAACAACCTAGCAAGGAGTTAATGTGCATAGCAACCTCGAAAGAAGGATGGCAAGATTCCATCAAAAAATACCTGATGACCTCAGCACTCCCCGAATACCCTGCCGAGGCCATAAAGGTGTGAAAACGCCCTGGGAGATACTTCCTCATCGGGGATTAACTATATAGACAAGGGTATGCAAGTCCCTTGCAGAGGTGCATAAGTGAAAAGAATGTCAGAACAGTCCTCGAAGAAGTTCATGAGGGGGCCTGTGGTTCCCACATAGGAACAGACGCCCTTGCCGGAGTGATACTTCACCAAGGTTAATTTTGGCCTACCCTAAGAAAGGATGCAAGACAATTTGTCCGAAAATGTGACAAATGCCAAAGACACGCCAACGTCCAAAGGTTACCTTCAGAGTTAATAACCTCGGCTAATTATCCTTGTCCCTTCGCGATCTGGGGCATTGACCTCATCGGGTCGATCCCAACTGCACCTGGAGGGGTGAAGTTCTGCATGGTCGCAGTGGATTACTTCACTAATGATGCTGCTCGGGCGGAGCTAGCATCTGATGTGGTCCGGTTAGGCGGAGCCAGCATCTGATGTGGTCCGGTTAGGCGGAGCCAGCATCTCCACTATGTGCAGTGGTGTGGGCAGCAGGGGGTCCGGGAGGTGCGAAAGGAAGGCGTCCAGGGCAGATCGCCTTAGAGGATGGTTGGCAGCTTCTTGGTCCCGTGGTAGGTAAGGACGGGAGGTACCTCCGGTGTGGGTGAGAGCCTGGAGGAGTGGTTCCTCAGGGAGACCTGGCTGAAACACTCAGAAAACAAGGGTTAGGAGGCCCCCAGAGTGATTTTCCAGGGGGAACCTCCGACGCCTAAATCAGTGCTTAAAGAGAGAAGACAGCATAGTAATAAGCACAAGAGGTGCTTGCCTGGCGGAGATCCTTTTGAGGGTTAGAGGGAAGAGCCTTCAGGCGGAGAGAGGAGAGCGTCCTCCATTTTCCAGCCTTTCTGTCCCTTTTTTCTCCTCCAGAAGAGAGCCCAGCCCCCCTTTCTGTGACCATTTTCTTTGTATAAAAGAAAGGGGGTGACCCCTTTGGATTATGACACGTGTTCGACACGTGTATGGTCAGATGGTGTACTTCCAGGCGTGAAGGACCCTAGCCACCTGTAGGCTCCTCGGGCCGCGAGCTGTAGCCCTTCATGACTGGACATCAGACTGCGACGGCGTGCCAGAGCGTGCCTGAAGGTGGCGTATCAGAGCGTGCCTGAAGGTGGCGTATCAGAGAGTGCCTGAATGTGGCGTATCAGAGACGTAAGTGACCGGAGTGTCAGAGACTCCTTAATTGCTCTTGCCGTACAACCGAGGTCCCTCTATCGATGTCTTACTTCGGGATGAGGGGCCTTCTCCCGGAGTCAGGCTGGTACTTTGGCAATTCCATCTTCGGGGTGCTTTCTCCCGTGAAGGGTGGTCAGTCTTTCTCCCCTGAAGCTGGCTTGGTCACTGTCCCTAAGGAGGCGATACACTAGTTCCCGAAGCTAGTTTTGGTGAGCTACCAAGGTCGTATGCCACAGGTGTATGACTTCCTTTATTCCGGAGTCCTTTCCGAGGTCCCAGACCTTAAGTGTCTGGCTTCCTCTTTCCCATGGTCGGTAGGTGGTCAAGGTGATAGCACTTTGGCTATCAACTAAATGGGTCGAGGCAGAGCCCCTAGCAACAATTTTGGTGAAGGATATACAAAAATTCGTCTGGAAGAACATCATATGCTGATTCGGCATACCGAGGGTAATAATGGCCGATAATGGTGCCCAATTTGCTGATAAGGGGTTTCGAGAATTCGTCGCTTACCTCAGCATAAAGCTACATTTCGCCCTAGTAGCTCATCCTCAAAGCAACGGACAGGTAGAGGTATCTAACAGAACCATAAAAGATGGCCTAAAAAAGAGATTGAGGGAAGGAAAGGGAAAATGGCTAGGGGAACTCCCTAGTGTACTATGGAGCTATCGGACAACACCCCGAAGTGCCACGGGTGAGACGCCTTTTTCGCTTGTCTTCGGCATAGAGGCCATTATCCCTATCGAGGTAGTCCAGCCATCGGTTAGGGTACAAGTGTTCAACGAATGAGGGAATGACCTCGGATTAAGAACTAAGCTCGACCTAATTGACGAACACAGAGAAGTGGCCGAGCTTAGGAGAAAGGCCTTCCAACAAAAAGTGGCTATGACCGCGAACTTATGCGTTAGGAAAAAAGGAATCAAAAAGGGCGACCTCGTTCTCCGAAAGCCTGAGTTTGAACCCCAAAGACTGTCTCACGGAGTACTTCGAGCAAACTGGGAGGGACCTTATCTGGTCCCTAACGAAGTTCGGAAAGGAGTCTATAAGCTCGGCAATCCTGAAGGTGGAGAACTGAAAAATACTTGGCACTCGGATGCCCTGAAAAAGTTCTACACTTAGAATCTTGTCTGGAAATTGTACAGTTAGAAAATTTTCTAAATACAGAAAATTTTCTAGAAAGGTAACTCCATCTAAGAAGTCATGCCGAACAAGGTACAAACAAGTACTTGTGAAAATAGCTTATTTCCTCCGAAGTTGGTTGAGTCATCTTCAACAAAGGGTCCATCAACCGAACACGGTTGATGAAATAAATCAAACACTGACTAAAGGTATTCGTCAAAGTTAGCATTTTCCCGAAGATAGTCAATAAAAAGAACAAAAAGTATCTTACCGAGGGTCCCAGACCGAAAGTGGTCAAGACAACCCTTGGAGACGAAAATTATTGCTTAGGGAGTTAGCCAAATTTTAAAGGGAGGAAAAATATTATTGAGAAGGCCTTATTACATGAAGGAAATTACAAGAAGAAGATTACAAAGAAAAAATAAGAAGACAAAGTGAAGCCCTAAGACATCTAAGGGACCCCGGCATCTTGAGAAGCACCGTCCCCAACATCCTTTGGCGCCGGAGGGGGGGCAAAGGGCAGGTTGAGGAACTCAATCTTCGACCAAGTCCAGTGAGGTCCCTCGAGGATGTTCAGGGCAGCCAGGAAGGAGAGGTCGAGGTTTGGATATTAGGCCAAAACTTGATGTCGAGCCAGGCAGAAGCCATCCTGGAAGCCAACCTTGGTTGCCTGGTCAGCCTTGTCCAGCTCGACCGACAGGTCTTCCACCTCGCCTTGCAGATCGGCCACCTCCTTCTCCAACTTCTTCTTCTTCTTCTTCTTCTTTGTTTCCTTCTTCAGGGCCTCGACCTCAGCCTGAAGGATGGCGTTGTCGGCGAGGGCCTTTGTCAGGATAGCGGAATCTTCTTCCTTCTCCTTTTGATAGGCCTCATTGGAAGAATTGAGCTCGACGACCTTCGTGTCGAGGTCAGACATCTTCTGGGAGAAATCCTTCAAGAGCTCCTCTTGGCCTTTTAGAAATTCCTCCCAAAGTTTGGCGACTTCCTCGTTGGTAATTCTACTCAACTCAGCGTTCTTGCTGACAGAGTTAGCACAGAACACCTTGGCCTTCTCCAAACGTTCTTCGGTCCAAGTTCGGACTGAAGATTGTTTTGCTGCCCAAGCTCTAAAGTACCCGCTATACGCCAAGAGCTGCAAAAAATAAGGAGAATAGAACACTTGGAAAAGTTGCACAAGGAAAGCTAAACTCTTAGAAAAATTGGGAGAAAGAATAAAGGGTCTAAAGGAGTACCTGGGCAGCATGATCAGCAATCCTTGTGGTAAGGATCTCCTCACTTGTGCACTCTTCGGCCGCAGACTTCAAGGAAGCCTGGGTGAGTATGCCCCTCGCCATTTGGGAGCCATTTGCTGGGAGTCTTCGAAGAACAAATTCATGTCCTCCATAACAGACCAGAAAGGTTCCCTCGGGACCTTATCCTTCGGGATATGAGAGTCCCGAAGGGCCCATTTTCGGGCATGCTCCACCATCCACGCCAAGGGCACCAATTCCTCTACAAAGTCAAGGCACAGTTCCATTAAGACACGGTTCCTTAGTTATATATCAACAAGACTGAGAACACTAAAAATTGTCTAAGGGACAAACATGGTGGCACCTTGGCGTCGTCATCGTCGGAATCCCGAACCTCCTCCACTTCGGCAGGAACGTGTTTGCCCATGCTCCTTCTGCGCTCTTCAAGTTCCTCAACAGAAGGGCCCCTTGCCGAAGAGCCTAGAAGGTCCGCAGAAGTGGTGGGACTCCGGAGGATAGAGCTGACGGCAAGCTCCGGTTGCAGGTCGGCCTGGACCTCGGGCTCCTCAACATCTTCTAGAGGTGGGGGAAGGGGGTCCTTTTTTGCCTTCTTTGCCGAAGTCGGACCAGCCCCATTTGTCTTTCGTCATTTTGGGGCCCCCTTCTTCGTCTGTTCCCCCTTTTTGGCTTGACCGAGGAAGAAGGATTTGTAGAAAGCGGCTGACTAATCACCCATCTCTGAAAAAAGCAGGAAAATATCAATGTAAGTCCAAAAGGATACTTATGCTAAAAATGGGAAAGAAACTTACTCTCAAAAAGGGCTTTGTAAGAAAGCTCCCCCTGAAGAAGCATCACCAGCCAGGACTTCTTCCCATCGGCGGCAGGAGCTGGCATGCCAAGGTCCGTCTTATGCTCCTTGAGCACCCCTAGATCCCGAAGGACCTCCTCAGTCATGAGGTCGTACTTAATGAGGAAGGGATACAAGGAGCGTGGTGGGACCTCGACATCCCAGTCGGCGACAGCCCGAATACGGCTGTCGAAGTCCTTAAACCTCGCTGCCAACTCAGGAGTTAGCAACTTTTTGGGGTCAACGACGTCTGTCACCAGCGTCCCCTGAGCCCACCTAGTCGGCATGCGCGACCATGCCTCCACCACCTTTAGGAAGAAGAACTTCCTTTGCCACCCTCGCTAACTCTCTTTAGTGCTGAAGGTGAACATATATTTTTTTCTCCCAGACCCCCGAGGTAGCATGAAATAGAAGCCACCCTTCAAGACCGGATAGAGCTTGTAGTACTGCATGAAAAAGATGAAGTGGGGTTCCACCTTGAAAACCCCACACATGCAGAGAAAGGCATTGAAGTAACAGTAGGAGTTGGGAGGAAGCTTATTCACGGCTATGCCATGTAATTGGCAAAAGTCATAAATCATCTTCGGAGGGGGAAACCGAATTTCAGCCTTTAGTTGGGCACAGAAGACAGTAACCTCATCCCTACTGTTCATAAAGCTGAAGTGACTAGGATGAGGTAGTCTGGTGGTGGCATAAGAGGGAAGAAAGAACTTGGTCATCCACTTCGGTAACTTTTCGAAAGTGGAGCAACAGGGGTGAGACATGAGAGGTTGCCAGCTCTCGAGGATGGGTTGGACGGACATAAGAGGAACAGGGGAAGACATGTTCAGCAAGAGAAAGGGACTTCATAAAGAGAGTCAAAGGACTTCGGGAAAAAAGAAAGAAGCTTCGGGGACTAGAAAAAATAGAAACCGAAACGACCAAAGGACCTTGGGAAAAGAAACCCACCAAAACGCTTGCTAAAGTTGGGATTAAAAGACGTCGTCGTAGATGGTTGCCGAAAATCGCGCCGCCGCTTGCACCGCTGCGAAAAGAAGGAAGAGAAGGAAAAGCTCAAAGACAGATGAGTGCAAGAAAAGGATAAAGGAGAGCAAATAAGGGGAAGGAAGGGTTTATATAGGCCGAACAGGGCTAGCAGAATCGTCGTCATAACTACCCTGTGAAGGTGAATTGTCACCATAATTGCCCCTCGAAGGTGAAAAGATGTGGCTGGTGTAACCGACGTGACTGCCACAAACCGTCGCGTGCCATGTGTCATCCAATGCGAGAAACTAGGATGCGCTTTTTGACACCGTGAAAACCTAGGCACGCCTATCCAAACTGACACGCCTGGTTAGGAGACACGGCGGTCCATTGACCTACAACAGAAAAAGTACAAATAAAAAGGGTGCACACCCCGAGATCGCCAGGAGATTAACCAGAGGGCAAGTGATGACGCCTCGGCTAGCAAGGCGCGCCTTCGGGTGCCGAAGTATCTCCTTGAATAGCGTCCTGCTCGGAGTCTAGCAAGGTGTCCCCGGAGAGTCTAGAGTCGAAGTCTCCACTTCGAATTTTCAAGGGGGGGCATGTGATAGCTGAAGTGCTATCACCCTTCAAACTCGTAGGCTCGGGCAAAGCACCACCCTCGAAAAGTCGGGCATCGATCGCAAGGAACGCGAGCACCGACTTCGGAAAGAAGGGTGTTTGGCCCCTTTTATATCCGACCTCGGCGATCCTTCATCACCGCCGGAGAGGGCAGTACCGACCTCTGGAACACGGCGCATCGCCATCCCCGGTAAGATGACCACACTAGCTTCGGAAGAAAGAGACCCATCACCTTTGGCAGGGAAGAACGTCCCCGAACGGGACCACCCTTGGCGAAGATATTCCTAGGTTACTGGAATGATCTTAAAAGGAAGTCCTCCTGTTCCGAAGAGCTCTCTTCTACCGAAGGGATCTCAGGAGTACGGTAGAAACAATTAAGGAGCCTCTGACAGACCGTACTCATATGTTCCCCGACACGCCGCCCTGAGACACGCTTTGCCACGCCGCCCTTGTACGACCTAGGCTCCTGGCCAGACGTGTTAGGACCACCCTTCTGAGCTTGGCTAAGGCCAAGAAAAATAAGAAACATACTATTAAAATACAAAAGGGGACTCAGTCGAGCAAGGTAGTAGTGATGAGAATGAAAAACTACAAAACTATGTGCCTTAAGTGCACTTAAATGGAAGACTATGTTGAGTTTGGCAGGAAACAAAGTTGAAAGGCTAAAATGCACACTTGAATTAGTGGTGCTAATGAAACTACAAAGTTTGAGTGGTAACTTTCGGCCATGCAAAACTATGTGAGGATTAATGGCATACTAGGCCAAATTATGGTAGACATCAATGATGACTAGTCAAATCATGTCCCCCACTAAGGTATTAAGCATCATTACCTTAGTTTGCCTAACTAGTACTTGTACAAGTACTTGGCCGGTTACTACATGGGTTTAATGGACTTATATGACATTTTTGACTTGTGCTTGGCAAAATGAGCCATGAAGTGACATAAGTGTCAAAGTGTGCATGTGTTTTAGTGGTGAAAGTGTAACCATGTGGAGGTGAGGGCTCAATTGAGCCATGCAAAATAAGTGGAGCTGAAAGCTAGCCTATAACCATTTTGGTTACATGTGCCTTGATACCCGGAACGCTTAAGTCCACTTAACTTCATTGCCTTCATTTCGGGTTTCCTTCTCCAAGACCGAAAGCTAGCTTAGCGTGTTCTTGGTTGTGTTCTTGAGCTTTCATAAAATTGGTCTCGGATTAGGGGCAATAAGGAGGCAATTGGAGCTAGAGTGAAGGAGACAAGCTAGAAGGCATTGATTTCGGCACTAAACAACTCAAGATCAAGCTTTGATTTGAATGAGCAAGAGAGGCCGAGACATTTCAAGCTAGGGTTTGAGGTAATTCTTGTGTTTTTCCTTGAATACATGGTCGGTAATTCTTGTGTTTTTCCTTGAATACATGGTCTATGTTCCATGAACAAGGAGTATTGATGCTAAATGATTATGTGTTAGGCTTATTTGGTTGAGGAACATTTCGGTTAAATGTTGAGCATTGGCCGAGAAGAACACAAGCTTGAATTTAGGTAGGGTTTCACTAAACTACTTGATTGCTTGGTAGTATACCATGATTCAAGTGTTTAAAGTAGCTAAGTGATGGTTAAATTTGCTAAATGACCTTAGTTACTTGATGGGCTATTGAGATTGTTTCGGTTATGGTTGTTAATTAGCTAATTGACTATGGACATGTGCTAGAAATGCTAGTGAATGTGGCCATTTTGCTAGGCATTTCGGAGCTCTAGTGGAAGTGCAGTTTATGGTGAAGTTTTGTGTGCAAAAGTGCACAATGGCACATGTTATGGTACTTGGCTGAATGGTCATTATGGTGTGTGTGTGTGTGTTCATTGTATGCTTGAGTGATTCTTTGTGCCTGCTAACCATTTACTTGATAATGTGGCTTATATGTCTCGGGTTTGTTAGCATGTACATATATATGTTGTGTTTTGTTGTCTTTGTGTCTTATCTTGCAAGTTATGATGAGCAAATGGAGGTTAAGTCTTGAGTTGTATACTCGGCTTAACTAAATAAACTCTGTTATGAGTTGGCATAATGGTGAACTCTACTGAGTATTTATACTCATTGCCCATACATTTGTTTTTCAGGAAAGGATATTCGGCCTGAATAGTTGCTTGAGTTGTGCTAGTGTTTTTGAGCTAGTTTGCTTGTATATCAAGGTATGTGCCAATGTGTGCTTGGCTTGATAGTTCTGTGCATTACAAGTCTTACTTTTTAAGTTGGCCAAGACTTATGTCTTAAGATTGTGCAGGCTTTGTAGAGTGGGACTTGTCTAGGTAGGCAGCTATGGATATGTGGACACTTGCTCTGATCATAGTTTTCACCTTTATGACCATGAACATGGCCATAGGTTTAGTTCTGCAGTATGTCTTATTGTATGGCATACTTAAGGTTCTGTTTGAGCACTAGGTGCTTTGGGTTGTAACATAACTTGGTATTGAAGACTTTGGAATCATGGCATGTAGCCATGTATGTGTACTAGGTAGACTACTTTTGTTGTACATGTTTATGTAGTCTCGGTTGCCTAGTTATTTTGTGGTACATGGAGTACCTTGGTAGGCCAAGTTATGTTTGCACTTTTGGAATGGTTTTGGACTTGTATATGATGAATGCTTATGGGCTTATGTATGTTCTAGCATGAATGAGATGTATGTTCATCTTGTAAACCTCCTTTGTTCTTTTATGGCCGAGAGGTACATGTGCATTCAAACATGAGTTTTCAAACTAAATGACTACCTTGGGCATCTTGGTTGCCATTCTAAGTAGCACACTTGATTGCACACAACTTAGACACTTAAATTTCATTAAGTGTTTGCCTTGCTTGTCATGCAAGTAATCTATTAAAGCCTTGCTTGTTCTGCAAGTTAGTGGCATTGGGCCTTACTTCTGCTGCAAGTAACTATTTGGGTTTTATCCATAAGCCTCCTAGGCCACCTCCCAGGCTAACACCTTAAGAAAATAAGACTTAAGCATAAGAAACATTAGTTGGCCGAATTGAAAAGTTGGAAACTAAACCTTAGTTAGGTGTTTATATTATAGAGTGTTGAGCCAGGGCCTGTGTGAGGTGTGACAGACAAGACGGCCTGTGGTCGGCTAGATGCTCCCCCTTACCCCAAAGGTACGGACCGCATCTGACCAAACACGTGTCACGATCTGGGCAGGCTGTGTCAGACGAACTTCTACTGCCACTACTAGAAAAACCGCATTTAGCGACGGCACACCGTCGCTAAAACGCTCATCGCCAATTCACTCGCCGCTAATTTTCTAGCGACGGTCACCGTCGCTAATTAGCGACAGCTAAACGTCGCAAAACAGGCCGTCACTAATTTTCCGGTAACGGTGTCCGCCGGCTGGTTAGCGACGCGTAGCCGTCGCTACTTAGTGACGGGTAACCGTCGCTAGTTAGTGCTAGTTAGTGACACATAGTCGTCGCTAGTTAGTGACGCGTAGCCGTAGCTAGTTAGTGACGCATAGCCGTCGCTAGTTAGTGACACATAGCCATCGCTAGTTAGTGACGTGTAGTCGTCGCTAGTTAGTGCTAATTAGTGACACGTAGCCGTCGCTAGTTAGTGACGCTTATCCGTCGCTAGTTAGTGACGTATGGTAAGTAGTGACTTGTGGCCGTCGCTATTTAGTGATAATTTGTGACTAATAGCTGTCACTACTTCAAAAACTCTTGTCCAGCACAATTTCGTTACCAAACCTCCACTATACGCATCCATTCCATACAACTCAAACAACAAGAAATAGAACTAGTTCCCATTAATCCAAAGTAATACCATACACTTCCAAAAATCATAAACATAAGTTATTCCCATTAATCTGAAATATTTTACACATACACACACATACAGTATCAGAATGTATTTTCCCAAATGTACAATCTTAATAATAGTAATACAAGTACATGTGAGACAATACTATCCTAATGTCACCCAGTTTGGTGACGAATAGTACCTAACCATCAGATTCTGGTGCAACTGGTGGAGTCTTCCCACTTGCTTTCCATGAGGATGCCATCTGATCTTGGTAGCTCTCTTCAAACATAAAATGTCTGATTTCTTAAATGCTATCCTTGAATGTAATATGTTTAGCACATAATTCATCTTTAGAACTTCTTGTTGACTGTCCCTACATGCAGACAACATAATTCAATCGTCAATGGATGAAAAGACAGCAGAAATATATGAACTAAGGCACAACTCCTAAGTCACTAAGTGGACTTCAAAGTTCAGGAAAACACTACTCTGTACAGCATCTCAACCTGATCATTATCAATTTCACATACTGAAAATCAAACATCTCATGCTGTTTTACCATCAATTTGAAGCAAGTGTGTCAGCAGGACAAGAAACATTTACTCATTTTCTGGATGAAAAAGAAATATTTCATAACTTCGATGAAATTATTCAATTAATCAATTTCTATAAATCAGTATGAAACCAGAAAATGGAACCGAATCAACGTCATACCATACTATGGCAAAATCATCACAAACAAATTTGATATTATCATGCTTAACAGAACCATACCGCAAGCTTCCTCAAGAGTATGCCAGTTGTACAGAATATAAGAACTGATATAAATCCCAGGGCTTGTTTATTTATCAAAGAAATATATCTAAAAGGGAATGCACCTGGTATTTCAGCAGCTTTCTCTTTTTCCTTAGTTCCTGCTTTAGGAAAAAGCTTTCAGCATCCTTAGCAGATCTTACTTCTACAGCAATAATTCACAAAATTCAATAGATTGATATAGAACAACAATAATATAAAGTAGGAATAATAAATTCAATTGCTTCCCTCCTACAAACATATTTGTCTGTTCAAAGGCTTTGATCAGGAAAATAGCATGGCATACCTCTCTAACAGATCCAAAATCTAAATGAAGCTTTGGAATTGAAATATGTGAATTCTCATTGACTATAACTTACAATCACTTTGTCTTCATGCAAGATATGCTTGAAGAACCTTTATTGATGCACAACCTATAACCCATGAACGAAATGAAGGAGGATATTTCAACTCCTTATGTGGAAAGAACTCTTTCCATTTCATGACATACAGGGAAGAAAAAAATGAAACAACGATGGAGGATATTTTGCTGCATGGTCACAAAGTGAAGAGTCAATGCATAATTCACTAAATGAAAACAAGAAATCATTGAAACCAAATTTTAATTACAGTAAGGTACAGAAAAACAATGTCAACACATTCAAAGAAAACACAAAAAGACTACCTTGCTATCATATGATATTCAGAAGAAAAATAAAAGATTTTCGAAATCATTGCTTTAGTAATCTGTTATGAAAATAATAACTACATATGAAAAGGCTTTCAGCTAAAATGAAAGAACAAAACTTTTTTTTCTTAAATAACTAGAAGAGGCACGCAAGTCATTGCACTATTTGTCAAATACTTAAAAATTCAGACTTGAACCTGCTTCTTCTCTTGTAGATCAAGTGACCGGTAGTGGTCGACTTTCCAGAGTCGACATGGCCAATAACCACAATGTTAATGTGAAACTTCTCCTTACCCATTGCAAGAACTCGTTAAAGAACCTGAAAGTCATGAACAAAGGCATAGGAAAAACAAAGAAATTATGCGAAAAACAAAGCAAATCTGAAAGTTCTAGCAACTTAGCAGGCTTGGACCACTGATGTTGAATAGATGCGGTTGTATATTATCAGTAAAAAACCTACATTAATACTAAATACAACTAGCCTCAACAGATGGGAAAGCAACAAATATGCTCATCATAAATCGATGAAGGCACTTTAACCAACGTAATGCAAGAAACGTGAATTAAGCATGAAGAAAAAAGATTAAAGAGCGGTTGCTGGGACTAGCTAAAAACATTCCTAGTTACTTGCACAGAAATTTATCTACCATCTCACATTTTATATTCTCCAAATTTTCCTCCACACAAACACCAATAAAACTAGCAGGACAACCACTAGAAACTAAAGCAATTTCCTTATATAGATTTCAATTCTGTCCTTTTCTAAAGGGCCCTTCTCCATTAAAACAAATTCAAAATTGCCAGGAATACTCTATTAGATCCCCGTCCCCAACAATGCCACAATTTTCCAAACTGCGACCTACCGAGTTAAAATTACTTCAAATGAAACAAGATTCCGATACCTGAAAGCAATAGCGATGTCGTCTCCGAATTTCTCTAGAGCCTTATCAATTATTTCAAGAGGAGAAACATGTTAGTGTTGTGCCCAAAAGCCAATCATGAGATGATTGTATTCTTGCACATTGAGTCATGATATTTTATTAAGGCATTAATCCAGCAATTATGTTTGTTGTTTTGTTCCTGCGTAACTTAACAAACATAATTGTAACCCTAGAATAATGATATTCTTAAAAGTCCCTGGTCTAGTATTATTGTGGAGCGGGTTGCAATAATACATAATGACTAGCATATGTGGAGACTAATATGAGATATGTAGTCTACATATGGGTACAAGTTGGAGAACTTGTGTACTGGACCGACCCACCATGAGAACACTACATGGATCGTTATATGAGTGTCATAAGTGATTCCCATAGTGATCAGGGTATATGTAGTCCTTTGACCTAAGATCATCAAGGTTCCCTACATGTGAGTCACATACTTTGATACTTTCCTTTGTTGCTCGTAACTGAGTGAACTTGAAGGAGGTCATTGGGTATGTCACATATCATGCGGAGGGATTTGTATGATCAAGATGGGATTTGTCCCTCCTATGTAACGGGAGCGATATCTTCGGGCCCCTTGATAGAGTGAGACTTAGAAAATGCATGGCCATGCTCGGATGAGTTGATATGCGATATCAATGTCATCAGTTTAAGTTAGTCTACTCGGTAATCAAGAAACCAAAGATTGGGCTATACGAGAGTGACACATTCCATGTCTCGTGCTTAGTCTTGATATCTTGGACAAAGGGACAATGGCATATATCGGTGATGATCATAAAGGTATAGTCGAATCATCGACAATCTTGTCACTTGGGTAGCAATGATGTGTTGCTAGACACCGCTCATTGCTTATGATCATAAATGTGATTTATGATCATTGCCAACGTGATAAGAGCCTATTGGGTCGCACACATAGAGCAATTTGGATCATTAGAGTGCATGGGCTAATTATTTGGGTTATGGTTTCACTTTAATTTCGTATTAATAATGGGCCCAAGAGTTGAGCCATTATTAAGCCCGAAATTAAATCCTAATTGGATTAGGGCTTTGAAACCCATTAGGCCTGGAAGTTGAGTCTCACTATAAATACAACTTTTAAGTGAGAAATTCGCAGGTCTCCTTGCCCTAGCCTCCAAAAAGGACAGCCGCACTTTTCTCTTGCAATTCCTTGGAGGACGCAAGCTAGCACTGCGAGCGCAAGAGAAACGCATCTGCCGGGACGTGGTGGAAGCGTGGTGATCCCGAGAGGCTCGTGTGGATACCATAGAGAGCTTGAACACGTCAACTGTTCAGGTTTTGTGATTCGACTCTACAGTTGAGTGAGAGATCTCAACTGAAAATTAGGTATGAAAATTTTCGAACACCCGGTTTACCCCGTTTCACTTGGATCCTGGAGGGTTTCGGTTAAATTCCGCTGCGCTGTTTGGCTCCCGAAACCCAACAATACATTCTCGAGCCCCTTCGCCAATCACTTGTAATCCTCCACCTCTAATTTCTCCGCCACTTCTGCAATTCCAACACATATCAGAAACGCACATCTAAAAAAAATCCAATCAAAAGACCAAATTCAACCAAATCCAATATTAATCATACATTGGAATCGAATTTTCTGGGTCTGGGGCGATAACTGATTTTCCCTAAACCTAAATTTCAATTAAAAATTTGAAACTTACAGTTTCAGTTAGTTACTTCGTCTTGGACCCTTGCTGTGACTCGTGAGCTGCTGGTAGGAAGATTCGACGAGCTGGTGGTGGCGAATGGCGGCCTGTGGCGGTGGTTTCGACCATTTGGCGTGCATGAGGTCCGCTGCTTTAACTCGTGACGGTGAGAGTGCGACGAAGGTAGCAAGGCGGGGGCGGCCAAGCAGGACAGGCGGGAGGGACAGCGGCTGCGGGTTGTGCTCGAATCGACGGAGGCGGAGTAGACTTCGAGCAGAGCAGCAGATGCAGAGGCTTAGAAATCTGAGAGTGCGTCTGGAGAGGAGAGAAGACGCGATGATTTAGAAATAAAAGACATAGCGACTTCTAGCCGTCGCTTAAACTAGCGACTTCTGGCTGTCGCTAGTTCTTAACAGATTAACATATTTCCAATAATATTAGGCCACAATGAGATGATAAAATATTAAAAAAATGGCTAAGTTTTATGTGCCAATAAATCAATTCAAATTAATTTAATTTTTATTAAACATATTATTTGTTAATTACTTAAAAAATATTTAGAGATTTATAGGCTTAATTAATCAAATTAAATTTAGTGACGCATAACCGTCACTAAATTAGCGACTATTAGCGAAGGCAAGCCGTCGCTAACAGGAGAGAAAACTTGGCGCTTAACTAAGTAGCTGTATAGCGACGGCTATAAGTCGCTTAGGAGTAGCGACTAATGGCCCTCACTAGTATAAAAATATAATTATAAAAATATGATTACTTAAAAAATATTAAGAGATACCATAAAAAGAGTATAGTGACTATATTTTTTGTTAATTACTTAAAAACAAATGAAAAATCTTGTAACCGTAAAATAAAATTTAGTCTAAATTATAGTTTTTTTTTTACACACATGGATACATCGATCCATACATTTTCATTGAAAAATAAACTGAAGCAATTAAAATTTATCATTATCAAAACAAATGAAAAAAAAGGAGAATGAACAATCTCATAAAAAGCCAGTCATAATTAGTCATCGCTAGTCTTTGGAATATTACCAAGCGCAAGCTGTATGTAATTTTTGAACAACTTAAAGCCAATTAGCGACGGTTAATAGTCACTAAATTAGCGAAGGCAAGCCGTCGCTAATATTAGTGACTACCTGCCTTCGCCGTCGCTAAAAATTAGCGACTTCCAGCCGTCGCTAAACTTTCACCGGACTTTTAGTGACTATTTGCCGTCGCTAATTTGCGACTGTTTTTAGCCGTCGCTAATTAAACTGTCGCTAAATGCGGTTTTTCTAGTAGTGTGTTCACCTCCCTATAAATATTCGGGAAGCGCCCCAAGTAAAGGGATCCGACCCCAAGGGAAAAATCTCTCAACTCTTTACTTACTCTCCATTTCCAAACGCTGACTTAGGCGTCGGAGGCTCCTCCCCGGAAAAATACTCTGGGAATCTCCTAACCTTTGTTTTTCTGAGTCTTTGCAGTCCTTCTCCCACCGGAGTTTCCTCACCAAGCGTTCTCTCACTGGAAGTTCTTGCCCAGGCTCACCATGTTGCATAACGATGATGTCGAAGGGCATCATTGAACATGTCATATTCAATATCCAAAGTTGCAGGTAATAGACTTAACTGATTTTCCAGTTTGAACACGAGTTTGATGAAAAATTATTAAGGATTATTGATTTCTTTTTTTTTTCGGTCTGCCGTTCTTACGACGACGTCGCTGTTCGGGGGCCGGCGCATACATAATGTACATGATGGCGTCGTACCTGACGGACGTTTGGGGGTTGACGTTAATGCACGCTTCTGGAATTCTGAATGTGTTCTGCGGAGCCTCCTTGATGCTCCCTTTTGCGCTCCAACTCTTGGCCG
Organism: Aquilaria sinensis; assembly: GCA_005392925.1. NCBI lineage: Eukaryota > Viridiplantae > Streptophyta > Magnoliopsida > Malvales > Thymelaeaceae > Aquilaria > Aquilaria sinensis. Next base: position 66,915 of record SMDT01001458.1, on the reverse strand, counting down.
ATTCTCTCCTCGGAAACTATTGCTTCATTGCCATTTCTCACCTTGCCTATACCGCGGTTAGTTTCTTTATCTTACCCTCCTTCTTCAATTCAATTCAATCAGAGTTCTTTTTTAGAAAATATAAAAACATATATCCATAAGTTTATGTTGAAAAACTTTTTCTCACTTCACTGCCCCTCTCACTCAAGAGATTAAAAAAAACTCAAATTAATGTTTTAAGTTTACTAGTCTTTGGTCTAAGTTTTAGCTCGTTACATATGTCATTCTTGGTTTGTGTTTCCATGTTCAGTGATTTAAGGCATGGTTTCAGGACCTTGATTCACATTCTTATGTGTGGATATGACTTATTGGTTTGTAGACTAGTAATGAATAGGTGTGAGTACAGTTCCTTTTTTAGATGTCCTGCCACAGTGCAATTCAGCTGGGCACAGGAGTTCGGGGAATGGGAAAAGAATATCACTATGTTTCGCGCCCAAATTTGACTTTTGTTCATCTATGGTACGCATCATCAAATCAGTCCACGTTAGCCCATAAATGGATGGGTTTAACGGTAGTTGCTTATCCGCACCCCGCACGAACTTTAATGGATGATTTGCCTGTAGAAATATTTTGGTGGGTGATCTGTCCCCTCACAATAAGATGTGTGGTATTTTTGCTTGTTGTGAATAGAGATGGTAATTGGATGTGTCGGGTCAGGTTATTTAGATTCAAATCTAATCGAGTTAGCATGAATTCAGGTCCATATCGGGTTATTTGGGTTCAAGTTGGGTTGGGTCGGGTTTATTTGAGTTCGGGTTCACTACAAGTCGGGTCAATTTCAATCTCAGGCAACTTTAGATCAGATTTGAGTCGACCTTTGTATCCACTCAAGTTACTAGTATATAGACCAAAATGATTGAATCAATTTATTTTTTTCAATTTTTTTTAAAATTTAAATCAAAAAATTTGATTTTTTTTGTGTGATTTAATTTAAATTAAGTTTTCTTTTTTTATTATATTTAATCAAAATATTCATAAAAATCTTCTTCATTATAGTTTAGTACATATTTAGGTAATTTAACATGTTTGTAGTATTTGATTGTTTTTCTAAACATATACCCTTTAATTATTACTATACAAGTCATTCAAATCCTCACCCATACATACATTACAATAATTTTGTTATATTTATATTCCGATGAATTTTCTTTGAAATTACTACAAAATGCAAATCAAGTTCACTATTAGTAACTAAACTGTAAAATTTGAAAATTTTAGGTGAAAATGTAGAGATTTCAAAATTTCAGGGACCCATGTTGTAATTATTAGGGGTGATTAAAATGAGTTTTTTTAAAATTTAGGTACATTATTATATTATATTTAAAAGTTTAGGGATAAATGTTGTAATTTTGACAATTGCCCATCAAGATCATTAAACTTATTAAATATAAAAGTTACTTGTTTTAGCAGAATACAAATATGATACTTATTAAATGTGGAAGTCTTTTTCTCAAATATAGGACTTACAAAATATAGAAGTCCTCAAAAATTGGAAGTTACTAATATGGGAATTCTCTTTCAAAATATGATAATTACTAAACATGAAAGTCCGAAAAAAAAATGGAGCTATTAAATATGGAAGTCCTTCTCCAAATATGAGACTTACTAAATATGGAAGTCCGAACAATGGAAGTTACTAATTACAGAAGTTATCTTCTCTAAATATGAGACATATTGAATATAAAAGTTTCAAAAAATCAGAGTTGCTAAAAATGGAAACTCCTATGTTTACGACTTACTAAATATGAAAGATAATGAAACACTATTAGAAAAAGGTCATTTAGCGGCGGTTTAATTAGCAACGGCTAAAAACAGTGGCTAATTAGGGATGGCAAACAGTTGCTAAAAGTCCGGCGAAAGTTTAGCGACGGTCGTTAGTCGCTAAATTTTAGCCGTCACTAATTTAGCGACAATTAGCAGTCGCTAACTTTAGCGACGTCTTGTCGTCACTAATTTAGCGACGGCTAACCGTTACTAACGTTAGCGAAGGCTTGCCATCACTAATTTAGTGACGGTTAGCCGTCGTTAACTTTAGCGAAGGCCTGCCGTCGCTATTTTAGTGACGGTTAGCCATCGCTAAATTTAACAAAATCCCAAAAATTAGTAATGGTTTTCGTGTGTTAGTCATTTTTTATCATAACTTGTCATCTCTTTTAACATAAATAACTTTTTTGAATATATGTAATGTAGTGTAGATGTATACTTTAAAATCTGATAAAAGTTTAGTGACGGCTAGTTGTCACCAATGTTTAGTGATAACTTGCCTTTGCAAATTTTGTTTAATAGTTAAAAAATTAATTTATCTCAGTTATTTTTCTGAAAATGAATGAACAAAGTTTTAAAAGAGATTTGATAGATTGCCCTAGCTAATTGGTCATAAACTAGTGAAGGCTAGTTGTCACTAACTTATAGCCAGATTTAGTGATAGTTTGCCCTCACTAAGTTAGCGAAGGTTAGCCGTCACTAAATTATGGCCATAGTTAGTAAAGGCTTGCCCTCGCTAACTTAGTGACGGCTAGCCGTCGCTAAATTTAGTAACAGCTTGCCCTCGCTAAATTTAGTGACAGCTTGCCCTCGCTAATTTAGTAACGGTTAGCAGTCGCTAAATTTAGTGACAGCTTGCCCTTGCTAATTTAGTGACGGTTAGCAATCACTAAGTCTAGTGACAGCTTGCCTTCGGTAATTTAGTGATGAGTAGTTGTCGCTAAGTTTAGCGACATCTTGCCTTCGGTAATTTAGTGACGATTAACCATCACTAAGTCTCGGCTAAATTTAGTGACGACTTGTAGTCACTAATTTGTGACAACTAGCCTTCGCTAATTAGTGACGGCTAGCCTTCTCTAAGTTAGTGACGGTTAGCCTTCACTAAATTTAGTGACATCTTGCCCTCACTAACTCTATTAATCAAATTATGATATAGGTGATTCGCATTAATTTGTACATATTTATACACACACACACACACACACACATAGATATATAAAATATATAAAATATTTCTTTATATATATGTATTTGTATGTATATATGTATGTATGTATATATATAAAGATGTACAAATTAATGCAAGCCATTCATAGTATAATTTGATTTATACAAATCAAAGTATTTATGGTGCAAGAGATTATTATATAGGTTTAGAGTAACTTATGTTGGTAAAGTGTATTAATTATTTTTAAAAAAATTAATTCATTAACTCTTCTTTTTAATTTTCTCGCAAGTTTAGGGAAGGTTAACCGTCGCTATCTTTAGTTCCTGTTAGCGACGGTCTACCTTCAGAAATCTGATTAAAAACTCAAACGGGCGCCTCGCGCGCGAGTGGTCTGTTCTTTCGTTGAGAGGTTGAGAGGAGGTGGAGGTGCGCCGAACTTCTTAGATTCGCCTAATTTCTCTAATATCTTGGCCGAATCTCTTCGCCTGCTTTGTTGGTTTTATGTCCATGGAGAAATCCTTAATTTCCTCCCCAACCGTCGCCTCACCTCCACCAGAGTCCGGCTCAGCTTCAACGGAATCATCTCCCGTTGACAGTGAACGACGACGGTGCCCTCCAGCTTCTGGCCACGATTGCGATGGCTGCCGTCATTGCCCTCCGACTTCTGGCGCTATGGGAGAGAAAGCGAGAGAGAGGTCATCGTCTTGGCGCTATGGGCATCTACTACAGAGAGGCCGCTTCGGAGTGTATCCCACGATTTGGGCAAACAGAACTTCACTGCTCCCATCCCACAATTTGGGCAATGGTCTGGCGACTCGAGATCGAGAGAGAGAGAAAGGGAGAGAGGTTTGCCAAGGTAACCCACTTTCTCTTCCTCTCCTCTGCACAAGGTAACCCATTTAATCCCTACTCCGATTAGTTCAACTGCCTGGTTGAAAAATTCTTGGATATCGTTGGATTGTTTGAAAAATTCTTTTCAGTACTTGATTCTGGTTGTGATTTCTTCGTTTCTGTTCAGATTTGATTGTAGTAATTCATTGTTTGATGATGATGTTCAGACTTGACATGTTACAAGGTGCTGTTTGCATTCAGTTCTTTTGTCAACTTAGAGTGCAGCATTGTTCAGTGATTCTGCATGTGATATGCATTTACATGCTTGAAGTATCTCTCTGGCCTGAACTCACAAGAGAAATTTCATGGTGTATATTCCTTTCTAGGGCATATGACTGAAGCCGGGGGGTTGTGAGATTAAAACTTGGACGCATGTATTTTATACCAGCAACTTACGTTACAAATTTTTTTGCGATGCTAGTTGGATTGATTGAAATGATAGCGATGCCATGTGGTTTTATATTGTGTAGGTTTGAGTCAAGAGATGCAAGAAATTGCATCATCGTGCAAACTTGTGATAGTGTATCTATTCTACAATTGCTATTTGTTTGCTGCCCCCTCCAGCCCACCATACCCAGAGCTCCCTCCTTCTCTCGCCTAGCTCTGGGGAAGATGTGCAAGCTTGCTGTGCCTTTGCTGCTATTCAAGTCTGCTTTCTTATTTGGATTCTAATTGAAGAGTACTAAAACTTCAAACATATGTTTCTAGTAACAGCAGTTGTTCTTAATTGTGTGCCTTGGTGCTTTGCAGGAACAGTATTTTCAGGATGACAAAGGTGAACAGGATTTAGAAGGCTCGACGGATTATCTCAGTGAGGCTCCCAGAAAAAGGCAGGGTTTCTTGTTTGAACAATGTCGTTTGTTGTTCTTTTGCAGCTTGTGTTTCGAATCACATGTTTTACAAACATAAATTATGCTTTAACTTTGAGCTCTTATTTAGGCCATTTGTAGAATGGATACATTTGTTGCATATATCCCCTCCAATTAACTGGGAATAAAGCTGATTGACCGAGTTTATTACTTTGGCCATTTGTGGCTTCTTTCACTAGATTTCCTAGACAAGCGAGAAAGAGAGGGTCGACTGTTATCATCATCAAATCAGCTCCTACAAGTAAGAAAAATGGAGGAAAGGCATTGAATTATTACAATCAAATCAGCTCCTGTTATCTGGAATCTTGATGTTGAATTCTTTGTGTGCTTTGGTATTGATTTCTAGCAGCTTTCGGTCTAACTGTGTCATCAGTTCTCAGTTTTTCTGTTGAAAAACCATGGGTCAAACTTATTTTGTAGGTTGATTATGCATGCACTCTTGAAGAGGTGCAGCAGCATTTCCAGTCATGTCGTACTATCAATAGAGTAACTATTCTGACTGATAAGTTTGGCCAGCCGAAGGGTTTTGCATACGTTGAATTTCTGGAGCAAGAAGCTATCCAGGAAGCTCTGTCCTTGAATGAAAATGAATTACATGGCCGTTAGCTGAAGGTAATGCAATTTCTGATAAACCATGTTTGCAGGAAGTAGGATTCTTTGGAAAAATAACATTGACCTTTTCTATTTTCCTACGCCAACTTTTCTCAGTCATAATAGGGTAACACTACTAAAATGACGGACTTTACCAACTGCCATTTACCAACGTGCAGCAGTTGGTAACTTCAATTTTCCAACTACTGCACGTTGGTAAATGGCAGTTGGTATTCGATACGTTGGAAAAATTTTTACTAACGCGCAACTAATAACACGTTGGTAAATTCCAACATGTAAACGTTGGTAATTACCAACGGTCATGTAAAGGACTCGGTTTCCATCGCGTAGTTGTAGTTACCAACCGTCAGCAGTTGGTTAGTTACCAACTGCTGCACGTTGGTAATTTAACATCGCCTGCCAGTTGGTAAGTTACCAACTGCCAGCAGTTGGTAATTTACCAACGTGCAGCAGTTGGTAAGTTACCAACGTGCAGCAGTTGGTAACTTGGCAGTTAGTAATTACCAACTGCCGGAAGTTGGTAAGGTTGCTGTTATGAAGCCGTTGGTACTGACCCTTCACGGAAGTTCGTAAGTTTCACATTTGCACGTTCGTTATGTATATTAAACGTTCCGGGTTTCGGTTGTTTCGTATTTTTCGCCGTTTCAATCCACATTCAAAATTAAAATACCAATTCAAAAGTACGCCTGGATTTACTCAGCAATAAACATTACACAACTAAATCAACATAATTGAAATAAAATATTGTCAACTACAGCATAATTAAAGCAATCACAGATATGTCTGAAAGAAAGCATTCAACATTCAACGGCTTACACATTTCATAAATATCAAGTCAGTCTGATTTATTTCTAAAAATAATTATGTCTAGGGCTGTAACACAAGAATTGCAGAAATTCTCTAACCTGTTGATGACGCCCATCACGGAGTGCCAACTATCTCCTCATCCTCTGACTCCGAGTCATCAGGATAATGTGGAACTGGTTGTGCCGGCGGGCATGGAAGGTTTAGCGAACGACAAATAATCTCCAACTGAGCCCGGTTTGCCTCCAATGCAGCTCTCTGAGCCTCCATCTCTGCTCCCTGTCTCCTCTTAATCCTCTCGAGCTTCCTCTCGTACTCCGCATCCCTTCGCGCATTCTCCTCCGCCATCATCTTCTGTACTTGCTCGTTGAATTGCGGTGTCTGTGTGATGTCGCTAGGCGGGATGGGACCTGGCTGTCGGCGTCCCGGTATAGCACACTGCTCAGATCCTAATCCAAACACACGGCCTCTTCTTCTACCGCCAGATGCGGTACTAATGATTGCTAGTTCATCAATGGGCTCTACTCCATCCTCTTGTTGTGTTTGCTCCTCAATCTCTACACTGATACGAGTCTACAGCAACGACATAAATTACATTTAGTCATGTCATAATTTGTAAAACATAGTAATTAAGTTAAGAATATTATGGGACCAAACAGTTTTACTACTTACAGCAACTTCTTCACAGCGCTTACTAACACATTTCCCACTCTTCATTTTATGTGTCGCTTGAAGGACTTTAAACAAGCCAGGGTCCTTCTTCTCAGGATCTCTCTCTCTCTAATTAAATGAAACATAACATTAATATGTAATTTAATTTCATTAGTATCTGAACTGTTGTTTGAAAGAACATTAGCGAGATACATACCATTTGCTCTCGATGTGCAGACATCGAGATAGATCCCCCAGCATATGTCGCGCTGCAAGAGCCAGACTGTGAATCCTCGTCAGTCATTGTTGCTCGCATTGCCTTGAACTTCGCGGACTTCTGAATGAACTCAGGACTTGCCCAATATGCCTCCATCTCCGCATATGCAGCATCTGACATAAAGTTCGCCTTCACTCGACGTTTAACCGGATCTTTCACACGCCGAATTTCTGACATCATGCTTCTGTAATGCTGTGCTCCCAATATATTCCAAACCCGATACACCTCATTATGGTGTATGGGATCCCACTCACAGCTCCTCTGTACAGGTTAACATGTTTGAACTATTAGCATGGGAAAATAGCATAATGATATCTTATAACATTATTATATCATTATCATAGTAATATTATTGTCATACCTTAAAAACACGCCACCATTGCTACAGGTCTGATGGAGAGACGGAGGACCAATCAGAATATGGCTTGAAATGTGTAGTGAATCATGGTGTCACTAACCGTGTCGCCGCAGCTGGAATGAATCTGTGACGTTTAAATTATCGGACTTAAGTTGAGCAAGAATGATTCCATATAAATTATTCTCTCCCTAATATTAATACGTGTGTCTGGTATTTATCACTTACGTGTTACCATGTGGGGATATCCTCATCCGCGGTCGACCTGCGGTCTGTGACATCGATGATGGGATGTCATCAACATGTATCTCATCATCTGAGGGATGGGTCGTCATTATGGGGCGCCTCAGGTGCCGCGCACCAGATCCATGTCCAGATGCGTGCCATCACCGCCGTCAGATGGTCGCTCATGTGAGGGGACCTGCGTGGGTGGCACTGTTGTTCCCTGCATCTCCACACCGACATCCTCCTGTGCCCGGGATGAAGAACCCATCCTATGTCGTTGATTAAGTATTGGTTCCATTACCTCCTTAAACTGCGCAAATGGTCCTTTCCCAGGTCGGCGTTTATATGTGTTATCCCCTTTACGAGGCATCTGCATTTATTTTTCGGTAAGTTGGTGAATTAAACATAACATATATCTAGATACATATATTGTGCAGTATTAGGGGTACATAAATGGTACCTAAATATTTTCTACACATTATTTAAAAATTACAGGTTATCATTATTCCTAGTACATGTTATCTAATCATTCATTCGACCCACTGCTGTCATTCGACTCAAACTCCTCGGACTCTTCAGAGTCACTGTCATCGGATATAAACTCCTCATCATCCTCTGTCTCGCCATTAGATCCCCCCTCCTCAAGTACATCTTCTTCAATATCATCACCGACACCCGGGTCAGCTAACTCCTCAATTGGGTCATCTTCAATTCTTTGACAATTAACGGATCCACTGTCTTGATACACGTCATCCGTGTCCAGAATTGCAGCCTGTATTATCCATCGAGGTTTTATCTTCATAACAGCTGACCACCCGTTTCTTTCACGTGACTTACTCGGATATCGTGTGTAGTAAACTTGGTCAGCCTGTGATGCTAGAATGAAAGGATCAAACTTCTGATATCTGCGGCTATTTCGGATCTCAACTAACCCAAATTGTTTATGCATTCGAGTTCCACGTTCAGGTGTTGGGTCAAACCAGTTGCACCTAAACAAGACAACATTCTTATGTGAAAAGCCGGGATATTCGAGTTGAATGATTTCTTCTAATATACCATAAAAATCACATTCAACTTCACTTGCACCCGTGCTGCGTATGCATACTCCACTATTAAATGTTGTTTTGTCTTTTCCCCATTCACTTATGTGAAACTTGTACCCATTTGTGAAATACACCGGCCATGTCTGAACTCTCCGCGAGGGCCCACATGCAACATCCCACAAGATGTTATCGACAATATTGTTACCTGGGTCATCAACCTATGTAAAACATATTTCAATTTAGGACAATATATATGGAGACTTTTATAACTTAACATATTACAATACATTCTGTCCTAAAAGCACACGTACATATTGTCGGAGCAGGCTGAGAAATTGTTTTCAATGTGTATGTCCATCTCGGACATTGTTATCTCGGGTGCAGTTTCCCTGACCATGTCCACAAACATACTGTCGCCAATAACAGAAACAATAAAAATTTGTTAGTTTTGTTTGATGAGTAGTACTGAATTTCAACATAATCACAGTTGGAATGGCTTCACATGAATGACAACTTACTTTAGGTATGGCCTGATCTGAGCACAGTTTAGAAGAACGTATGTGGTTGCAAGTCTGAGTTCATCGTCCGTGAGGAATCAAATGACTTACTTTAGGTATGGCCTGATCTGAGGACAGTTTAGAAGAACGTATGTGATTGCAAGTCTGAGTTCATTGTCCGTGAGGAATCTATATCGGCATGCACCATATGGTCGTCCTTGAAAAGTGAATGTGGACCACAAGTCACCATTACATTAGACAGGACCACCATCGTCATTTCTTGGTACACGGTTCATCATTGAGGGAACATGGGACTCAAAGTAATGAGAGCAAAAGATGGAAGTCTCCTCTATAAGGTATGCTTCACATATCGATCCCTCAACATGAGCAGTATTAGAAACCTTCATTTTTAGGTCATGCATGCACCGCTCAAATTTATACATCCATCGGTACTGAACAGGTCCTCCAACCCTTGCTTCAAAGGGCAAGTGAACTGGGAGATGCTCCATGACATCAAAAAACCCTGGAGGGAAAATTCTCTCAAGCTTACAAATTATAATTGGAATATTTTCCTCCAACGCAAACAAGTGATTTTCATGCAACTCTGGAGAGCACAAGTCTCTAAAGAATAGGCTTAACTCCGTTAATGGCTTCCAAATATTGTCGGGTAGCGCTTCGAGGGCAATGGGGAGAAGCCTTTGCATCATAACGTGGCAATCATGACTCTTCATACCATACATATTGCAACCAACTGTATCAACACATCTCCCAAGATTTGAGGCATATCCATCAGGGAGTCGTAATGATTTTACTCAGGTGATCACATCTTGCCTTTGGTTAACATCCAATGTGAACCTCGCCTTTGGTTTGAACGAACGACCATCATCAAGTGGAACCATGTTTAACTCCTGCCGATTACAATAAATTTCCAAGTCCTTCCGTGCTTTCACATTATCTTTCGTTTTGTTCTTTACATCCATCACAGTATTTCATATATTCTCAAACACGTTCTTCTCAATATGCATAACATCAAGATTATGTCAAATTAAGTTCGTGGCCCAATATGGTAACTCCCAGAAAATGCTTCACTTCGTCCAATTATGTGATTTCCTATAATCACACGGTCGATTTTGTGGACCATCGTTACCAACTGATGGTATCCATGAGATTCTTTCAAATATATCTTCACCTGATAAGCGTGGAGGAGGCAATGACTTTTCTGATTTCCCTTTTTTAAAGCAAGTACAATTCCTTCTATATGGGTGGTTCCGGGGGAGGAATTGCCGATGACAGTCGAAAAAAGAAATTTTCCCGCCATACTTAAGTTGGAATGCCTTACTTTCACCCATACAAATAGGGCAAGACAATCGCCCATGTGTCATCCACCCTGATAGCATGCCATAAGCCGGAAAGTCATTTATGGTCCACATTAATGCTGCTCGTAGAATAAAATTTTGTTTCAATGACACATTCCATGTTTCGATGCCATCAAACCACAGATGCCGTAGCTCGTCTATAAGAGGTTGTAGATAAACATTAATCTTATGATTTGGGCTACGTGGACCTGGAATCAGCAACGAAAGGAACATATAGGGTTTTTTCATGCACATCCAAGGGGGCAAATTATACGGAGTAACGATCACAGGCCAACAAGAGTATTGTTTCCCAGATGCTCCAAAAGGTGTAAATCCATCGGCACACAACCCCAATCTGACATTTCGTGGTTCCAAAGCAAACCATGGGTAGGTCTGATCAAAATGTTTCCAAGCTTCACCATCTGATGGATGTTTTAACACACTTGGGACCTGTGTTTACTCCTTATGCCACCTCATCTGCTCAACTGTTGCCAATGGCGCAAATAAGCGTTGCAGACGATGGCTTATTGGTAAATAATGCATGATTTTCCTCGGTCGATCTTTACCACGACCTCCATTTTTTGGCTTATATGTCTCAGACCCACAGTACTTACAAATACGATCGGTACTGTCATCTTTCCAGAACAACATACAATCATTCACACAGACGTCAATCTTCTCGTGAGACAGACCCAACTGGGAAACTAATTTCTTAGTTTCATACCAATTTGATGGCATCTTACTATCGGTTAGTTGAGTCTCCTTCATTAGTTGGGCAATGCCATTAAAGCATCCTCGTGACATGTGATACTCAGACTTAAGGTTGAGAAGGCGGACAGCAACAGATAACTCAGAATGACTTTCGCACCTATCCCATAAAGGAGTTGATGCTGAATTCAAAAGATTAAAAAAATTATGAGCACTTTCATTCGGCTCCACAACATTGTCTTCTGGAAATTGTGAGTAACTAGGGCCAACGGCATCTAATACCATCCTCTCATATGGATTCATCGAAGACCTCTGGTCAAACTCCCTAAACCCACCCACATCCTGAGTCGTATCTGATGCTTCATTAAATAGCTCACCATGAGCGGTTCAATACAAGTAAAAAGGCGTAAACCCCCATTTGTACAGATGAACTCTGACCTCATCAGCCTGATTAAACCGCAAATTCTTACACTTCCGACAAGGACAGCGAATACATAACCCGCTCATAGTTTCAGGGTGGGTTACAGCAAATGATATAAATTCTTCCACCCTGGACTCCCACTGTTGTGTGTAACCAGTTCGGCTAGGCAAGAAACGGTTACTGTACATCTAACTACAGGCGGATTCCATTACACAAAAAATCTGTTCGTAATCATAAACACCTCAATCAATTAAATGATATACGTACTCAAGTTTTAAATTGAGTTAGTAAAAATAACAAAAGTATGCTTCAATGTTTACGTTCTCAAGTTTACAGTATTTTTAGATAGACAAAGTTTATTCTCAATCTTATTGTTCTTAGTCATTTTTTCTAAATTAGATTGCAGTCACTTTTTAGTCATTTTTTTTCCTAATTAGACTACAGTTGCCCTTTCAATGAGTAAATTGATTTAGGGGTTTAAGGTTTTTTAGGGTTTGAAGTTTTTTTAGAGTTTAGGGTATGTGTATTGGGATTTTGTTAGGGTTAAGGGTTTTCGATTTTTTTTTTAAGGATTTAAGGGTTTTAAGAGGTTAAGGGTATTGGATATAGACTTTGGGTTTTATATTTTTGATATTTTGTCTAGGGTTTAAAATGTGTGTTTAGGTATATGAAATTATCTACATAAGGTTATTGGGGTAAATTGAATTAATTCAATATTATGGTTTTGGGAATTATTTTAAGGGCTATTTGGGATTAATTTGGAGATTTTTTTATGATTTAGGGATTACGAATTTTTATGGGGTTTAGAGATATAGAATTAGGATTTAGGGTTTTTAAGGGTTTATGATTATTGAATTATAAATATTACAGTATTGAAATTTAGGGTTTAGGGATATATATTTAGGGTTTGGGTTAATGGTATATTAGGTTGAGGGTTTTAAGGATATAGAATTTGGGTTTAGGGTTTTACGGTTTATGGTTTAATTAGGCTCTAGGGTTATGATTTAGAGTTAATGTTAGTTACTTAGCTAGGGTTTAGGGATATAGAATTAGGATTTAGGGTTTATAAGCGTATAAGGTTTAGGATATTTTAGGGTGTAAGATTTAGGGATATAAAAATAGCTACGGTTTAGGGTTTTGGTTCTTAGGGTTAAGGGATATAGAATTAGAGTTTAGGGTTTTAGGCCTTGGGGTTTAATTTGAGTTTTAGGTTTGAGGTTTGTGTATTTATGGTTTAATTTAGGGTTTTAGGGTTTACATTTAATTAACAAGGCTTTAGGTTTAACGGGTTGTACTTAGGGTTTAGGGTTTTAGGTCTTAGTGTTTAATTTATGGTTATGGGTTTGTGTATTTTGGGTTTAATTTAAGATTTTAGGGTTTTGGGTACAGTATTTAGGGTTTGGGATTTAAGGTTAATTAATGGTATATCAAGTTTAAGGTTTTACATCTTTGGGTTTAATTGAGGGTTTAGGGATATAGAATGTGGATTTATGGTTTGGTTGCTTCTTTTCGAAGGTTGGTGACAAATTCGCATGAAAATATCTTATCGATTGTCGATTTCGCTATTCTGTGAGTTAAACTTGTCTTTTTTGTGAAACACATTTCCAGACCCTATATTATTTTCCTAAAGTATATTACACCATAAGTAATATAAATTATAGTGTTTTTGTTTAATTCATTGCTTATTTTTATTAATATCACATTTCCCAAAGTCATGACCATGTTTATATTATTGGGTACAAAAAGTTATAATAATAAATTAGTATTATTTTTATCATTACTGCTTTGTTTGTTATTTTATCCATACAGAAATTATCCCACAATCTAATTTTATCCAAGAAAATTACTAAGAAGTCAACATTTTAATGACATCACTAAAATTACCCATAATCAAAAATTAATTAACACAACATAAATGGGAAAGACCGAACTAAATCACCAGAAAAATGTAGAATGAACAGTCATAATACTAAAATTTTAAGTACAACATAAATAAATAAATACATATTCTTTCCCAAAAAAAGAATTAATTCGGATAATTAAAAAAAATTTAATAACTTACCTCAACCAACTTGCCATACTATTTGAAATTAAACTAAATAATTTCACAGATAAATATACAACCTAAATAATTAACTTCCAACCAAATTATTTATTATCCACAAAGTATACAAACTAATGTTACAGAAATATTAAATATACTACATAATCAATTAACTTACAACTAATTTTTCACAATTTCTATTTAAACTCAATATTTTGACATATACATATATTACCCACACATTTTACTTAAAAGTAGTTATTTTCTATTTTTAATTTAATCCCAAAATTCAGAAAAAAAGTAAGAAAATGTACATAAATGTTAAATTATAATGGGTCACCCAATTAGTTCAAATCCAACCATCAACAACAATACATCACCAATATTTCACAAATTTTACTACAAAATACCATGAAATAATCGGTATATTACCTATTTATTGGAAAATAAAAAAATTAAAAATAAATAAAAATTTAAGTGTAGATTACTAACATAGTCATTTTACACAACAATTAAATAAACTACCTAATAAATTTACTTACAACATATTATTAACTTTTTTAAATTAAACTAAATAATTTCACACATAAATATACAACCTAAATAATTTACTTCCAAAGTACTTATTTATTATATCTAAATATAGAAACTAATTTTACACAAATATTAAATATACCACCTAATCAATTAACTGACAATAAATTTTTGACTATTTTTAATTCCACTCAATATTTTGACATATACATATATTACCCACACATTTTACTTAAAAGTAATTATTTTCTATTTTTTATTTAATCCAAAAATTCAGAAAAAACTAATAAATTGCACATAAATGTTAAATTATAATGGGTCACCGAAATAGTTCACATCCAACCATCAACAACAATAAATCACAAATATTTCACAAAGTTTACTCCAAAATACAATGAAATAATCCAATATTAACTAATTTTCGGAAAATAAAAAACATTAAAAATACTTTCTAAACAAACATACCTCAAATCCGACTTCAGTTGCTTCAAATACCTCCAAATAGCTTCAAATCAGCTACAACAACGAAAATCAAAACCCATTATCAACAAACAACCGATCCAAATTCGAAAAAAAAAATTGAAAAAATATTCACACTAACCTACAGATCAACGAAATGAAGACCAGATCCACGTTTTACTAAGCTCAACGAAGCAATTTCACCCCTTAATTTGTCAAACGAACGTGCTGCGTGTGCGTGTGGGAGGAAATTCAACGTTTTCGGAGACAGGCGAAGAAGAAGAAGAACAGAAGGAGGAGAAGACGAGCTCGGGCGCCAGGGGGGGGGGGGATTTAAAACAAAAGGTAATCAAAACGCAGCGTATAACTTAAAAATTCCCTAAAAAAAAAAAAAACACCAACTGCTGGGAAGTTGGAATTTTACCAACGGTTTGCACGTTGGTAAAAAAAAAACTGTAAGTTTTTTTTTAAACCCTCACCAACGCTTGCACGTTGGAAAAAAAATACCAACGGTTTTACGCGTTGGTAAATACCAACGGTAAAGCCGTTGGTAAAATTGCCGTTGGAAAATCAAGTAATTTTAGTAGTGTAAAATATGGGAACACCAACAGAAAATAGGGCATTCTCAATTTGTAAAATGTTAGTTGTGGATTTATTTTAGGAAATCTTTGAAGAAATTCTCCACAAACAGCCCCCAAATGTCATGGAGGAGCTGTTTTAGATTGTGGAGGATTCATGATTCCTTCGTTTGGCTCAAAGTTAAACCACTGAATTCGAGTTGTTTCTTTTAATCACGCATCACATGTATTCAGATTGCTTCTTTTGTTTTCTAGTGTAGGAACAAGGGCTTTCTCTCTTGTTGTGTTCAATTACGTTCTTACACATATATAGCATAATAGTGACTAATCACATGAGCTTCTAGTGAATTAATTAGCTCATATCCTGTCATCAAAGCTTGTGTCTCTGTTTGTTTGTTTATTAGCCAATAACTTATTGTTTGTTTGTTCGACCTTTTTGCAACCGATATTTAACTAGCTATATCAATAAATATACTTAATCAATTTTTATTCTTTAAAAACAGTCGGCACTAATGTAAGTTAGTTGTGGGGTATAGGAGGTCAATGTTAGAATATATATAACTATAGAAATCAAATTACTTTCTGCGTTGTGTTTATATATAATTTGTTGTTGTATGACAAAAAAATGTTAGATGAAATATAGTTTTGTGGGATATAGATTTTTTTAGTTGAAGTAATCATTAGACAAATGTGTTAGGTTTTCAATGACTGTTTTTCCCTCATAATAAAGTAGTTCATTGGCCATTATATATTTCTATTCTACAGAAGTCGATGTAAAATCTTTTGTATTGACTTGACTTTTATTCCTCAATGGTCTCTCTTGAGCATATGCTTGTGTTTTTACGTATTGGATTGATTAAGTATTTTGGGTTTATTCTTTGGCGAGCTGTACATTTCTCATTTCATATCATCACAAGTCTAATGTTGTCCTGGTAACCAACCTATAACTGTAATTAATGTAGCCCTTAATTGAGTTGCTGTTCTTGCACAGATAGAGCGCAGACACCAAGATCAGATGGCATCCTTATGGAAAGCAAGTGGGAAGACTCCACCAGTTGCACCAGAATATGATGGTTAGGTACTATTCGTCACCAAACTGGGTGACATTAGGATAGTATTGTCTCACATGTACTTGTATTACTATTATTAAGATTGTACATTTGTGAAAATACATTTTGATACTGTATGCGTGTGCATGTGTAAAATATTTCAGATTAATGAGAATAACTTATGTTTATGATTTTCGGAAGTGTATGGTATTACTTTGGATTAATGGGAACTAGTTCTGTTTCTGGTTGTTCGAGTTGTATGGAATTGATGCGTATAGTGGAGGTTTGGTAACGAAATTGTGCTGGACAAGAGTGTTTGAAGTAGTGACAGCTATTAGTCACAAATTATCACTAAGTAGCAACGGCCACATGTCACTACTTACCATACGTCACTAACTAGCGACGGTTATGCGTCACTAACTAGTGACGGCTATACGTCACTAACTGGCGATGGTTATGCGTCACTAACTAGCGACGACTATATGTCACTAAGTAGCGACGGTTACGCGTCACTAAGTAGCGACGGATAAGTGTCACTAACTAGTGACGGATACGTGTCACTAACTAGCAACGGCAAAATGTCGCTAACGCGCCGACAGATACCGTTACCAGAAAATTTATGACGGTCTGTTTTGCGACGTTTAGTTGTCGCTAATTAGCGACGGATATCATCACTAAAAAATTAGCGATGAGTAAATTAGCAACGGAGCTTTTAGCGATGGTGTGCAGTCACTATTTCATGTTTAGCGAAGGCTGGCCGTCTCTAAATGGCTTTTTCCTTATAGTGAAAGAGTAAAGTTAAAGTTTAGAGTGAAGGTTAAAATCGAGTCTTATTAGGTTTAGTTATCGGGTCATCTTGGGTTCAAGTCAAACTAGTCTCGAGTTTAGGTCATTTCGGGTTTGAGTCAATTTAACTCGGACCACTTGAGTTCCGGTTTTCTCTGGTTTCCCTTCAATTGGGATTCGGGTTCAGGTTGGGTTGGGTTGGGTACAGGTTGGGGTTTGGGTTCAGATTAGATCAGGTCATCAGGTCGAGTCAAATTTTATCATCCTTGGTTGTGAATATACTTTTATCTTAATGAGTAGATTTCATAAATGGTCCATAACTTTTAGTTATTGTCTTATTTTAGTTTCTAACCTATTGAATGTTCTATTTTAGTTCTAAACCTATTAAAAACATTTCATTTTAGTCCTAAATCTATTGAAAACATTTAACTTTAATCTTAGTTTGATGAAATTTATTAACTCAAAGTATCTTTTTGATAATAACTTTTTAGATAATAATTTAAATTATACCGTAATTTTCTTATAATAAATTTAATATGTATAATAATTTTTTATAGTTAATAAAAAATTCAAATTTGTATCCAAATTTATATATATACTTGTCATTTACAAAAAAAAATATACTCGAGCAAACACAATTTCCAAAATTCGAAAAGTGATAAACATTATGTGACGGAGCTAGTCGTATACGCTAGAACATAATTGGCCTTGACTCGTGACTATGCATGGCTTGAGCTTGGAGCAGGGTCTTGTTCTCCTGGCAATGTCGACGCCGCCGAAACTTGGCTCCGTCACTGGAACATGCAAAGAGTACAAGCTAGAATGCATCAGCAACGTTCAAAAGATCCTCTTTTATGTAGCTCTATCTCTGATAGCCATCGGATTCTCCAGCCACATCGCCCCGACGATGGTGCTTTTCTTGGACGAGCAAGACGAGAAACGAGGGAATCCGGCGACCAACTTCTGGAGCACTCTTGCAATGTTTATAATTCCCATTGCCCGATTTGTAGCCATTCTTTTTCTCAAGCCTTGGGCTGTTAGGTTTTGGGTTCCAACCGTTTGTACAGCCATTGCCACAATTCTTTTCTTATCAGGGACTCCCTCTTATGTAATAGTTGGACCTAAAGGAAGCCCTCTTACAGCTTTCTTCAGAGTGCTTTTTGCTTCTACCACCAAGATCTTTCATAAAGTTGATCTAAGTGATTTGTATGAGACAGAGGACCTTGAGAAGGATGACCGCAAAAAGTTTCTCAAGCATACCGAAGGGCTCAAGTAAGTGATATATCAACTGAAATATAGAGTTCACAATTGATTAGTTAGTTCTGGACTTAAATAGATCATTTAGAGATTAGGGAAAAAATTGGAACCAATGATAAAGCTTAGGGACCTCTAGAGCAGTTTGCCTTTCTTCAACTAACTCTGTTTTCCTCTGTTTTAGGTGCCTAGACAAAGCAGCAACCAAATTACCGAACCAAACTATTGAGGAATAGAGTTGGACACTTTGCAATGTGACTGAAGTAGAACAAGCAAAATTGCTGGCTAAGGTTATTCGAATAACCGTTACATTTATAATTCCAGGGCTGGTCGCTTCCATCGGAACTACATGCTTTCTCCAACAAGCCGACCAAATGAACCACAAGCTGGGACACATAAAAGTTCCCAGTCTCTTCCTCATGTTCTTTTACGAACCCACGAAAAAATGCTACGGGAATTACTTCAGAAACACCTATGGATCGGAATTGCTGCCTCCATGATCTTTGCTACATTGAGCTGCATAATTGCAGCCATAGTGGAACATAAAAGGCTACACGTTGTTGTGGCTGAAGGTCTTGTACACAGCGAAAACAGCGCCTCTATGAGCTTGTTTTGCTTGATTCCACAGTTTTTTCTGCTCGGACTGGCCGACGGAATCTGCACACTTGGCATCCGAAAAGGGTTGCTCCAAAAAGAATTCCCGATGTGCATGTCGAACTATCTGCTTTTGATTGCCAAAGCCCTTTTGGGCATCGGAACTACAGGCAGGGTTTTGTCGGTTTTCGTGGTCGCAAAGATCAACAAGAGGGGAGGGAGGCGGAGCTGGTTTCAGAGCACGTTGAACAAAAGTAGGCTGGACAATTATTATTGGACTTTGGCGGGAATTAGTGCAGTTAATTTTATTCTCTATGTTTTGATGGCTGTCTTTTATAATCCTTTGACCGGCGATGATACGGCGGAAGAATCCGACTCCAATGACGATAAAGACCGGTGCCGGCCGATTGCCATGCTATTGACCATTCTTGTTGCTTTGGCCAGTCTTGCCATCTCTATCGCTGCAGCCGCTATCTGTATTGTCGGGTCAACTAAAAAACACTTTACCATTTAGTTGTTTTATCACCGTATGGATCAATAAGCTACAAAATGCTAAACCTAGTTGCAGTACTATTTTGCACTATAGTAAATCTTGGGATAAAGATAATACAATCTCTACTCAAAATTTATAACCCTTAATTAAAATGGTTTTCTTGGGTATTTAATTGTTGGGTGGGTTTTCAGCGGCTACTCGGTGGGGTAGCAAAGGGGACGCGCTGGGCTAGGATGGTAAGGCTAGGGTTGCTACTCTTTCCCCCACTCACTTTCACACATAATACCATTTGAGTTGGTTCAGATGTCTTTTGGGTCTCGAATAAGTTGGTATTCTTCTTCTAATCCTTAGATATACTACCCCTAACTCTGCACACTTGTAAAATGCTTCACCTATTATCATTCATTAAGTAGCTGATGTATAGCATTACAAGTAATGATGACTAGTGAGTTTGTGTAGGACGGTGTTAACATGCATATGCCCCTGTTTTATCTGCATATCAGTGATCGCAATAGTTGTGGGATTGATCAACATGTCATTGAGTGCTGTGGCATAGGTCACCAGCAATGTACCTTTTTAGTCATTTAACTAGTCAAATTAAAGTAAGGAATGTGATAATATGTCTTTTGGGTCTCGAACAAGTTGGCATTCTTTTCCTAACCCTTAGGTATACTACCCCTAACTTTGTGCACTTGTAAAATGTTTCACCTATTATCATTCATTAAGTAGCTGATGCATAACGTTACAAGTAATGATGACTGGAGATTGTGTAGGACAGTGTTAACATGCATATGCCCCTGTTTTATCGGCATACTAGTGATCACAATAGCTGTTGGATTGATCAATGTGTCATTGACTGCTGTGGCATGGGTCACCAGCAATGTACCTTTTTAGTCATTTAACTAGTCAAATTAATGTAAGGAATGTGATAAGATGTCTTTTGGATCTCGAACAAGTTGGCATTCTTCTCTTAACCCTTAGGTATACTACCCCTAACTTTGTGCACTTGTAAAATGCTTCACCTATTATCATTCTTTAAGTAGCTAATGTATAACGTTACAAGTAACGATGATTGGAGATTTTGTGTAGGACCGTGTTGACAGGCATATGCCCCTATTTTATCTGCATACCAGTGATCACAATAGTTGTGGGATTGATCAACATGTCATTGAGTGCTGTGGCATGGGTCACTAGCAATGTACCTTTTTAGTCATTTAACTAGTCAAATTAATGTAAAGAATGTTATAAGATAGTAGACGACAAATGTCATGACTTGATTTGGGATGTTGCAGACTTCAAATTGCTAGTGGAAAATGTCTACCCCGTACTTCTAACTACTTTCTCTGCTGTTTTTTCCTGATTCTTCATATTTGCTACATTCATTTCATTCACATTTGATGTGTTATATGTGTTTTGATCTTAATTTGTCTGATTTGGCCATATTTAGTTACTCTTCCGTCTCATAAAGTCTGTCCCCTTTACTATTCACAACAATTAATTCATGATTTTTTTTAAAAAAAATTCTTATAGAAATATAAACTTTATATGAAAATGGTACTTTAAAAACTCTAATTTATAAATATAATTTTTAAAAAGTTTTGTAATACAAATTTAAGGATGTGGTAATAGCATATCAAGTATTGCTTTTATCTTTACAGGGTTTACATCAATTCCTCTTTCTGATACCATGCACCCAAGAAATTTTCCCAATCCTACACTAAAAGTACACTTCTCGAGATGCAATCTCAGCCCATACTTCTTAAGTTGGTGGAACACCTCCTGGAGATCAACCAGGTGGTTTATGTAGTCATGACTTTTTGCAATCCTATCATCCACAGAGACCTTTATGTTCTTGCCTATTTGATCCGAGAAGATTTTGTTCATTAGCCTCTAATACATGGCACCAACATTTTTCAATCCAAAAGGCATCCTAACATAGCAAAATATTTCTTCGTTTGTGATCAAGGCTATTTCCTTTTTATCCTCTGGTGCCATACGTATCTGGTTGTACCCATTAAATGTGTCCATAAAGCTAAAATCCTGATATTCGACAATGGAATCTATCAATTGATCTATAGACAGAAGAGGATACAAGTCTTTAAGATAGGCGTTGTTTACATTAGTAAAGTCTGTGCACATTTTCAACTTTGTTCCCTCTTCATTGTTGGCAAGAATGATATTAGCCAACCATATAGGATATTGCACTTCTTGAATTACCCCAGCTTCGAGTAGCCTTTGTATTTTCTCTTTTACAAATGCTCTTCCTTGGGGGGAACCAATATTTTTTTTTTTACCTGACTGGTTGGCCACTAGTATTTATCCCAAGCTTAAGTCGTATCATGTCTAGACTAATCCCTAGCATGTCTTTTGGAGAAAAAGCAAATGCACCTACATTATCATGTAAGAGATCAATAAGTGCAGACTTTACCTTGACTAAGGGGTGACTTTGATTTTTGTTGTATGTCCTGGCTTAAGCTCTACTATTTTAGTTTGTTTGACTAGCCTTTGACTCTATGCCTTGGTGACCTTTCCAGCAGGGTCCTCCTTAAGCCTCACCTTTCCAGTTTCCTTGGCCTATTTTCCAACTTTTTTCTACTTTTTTTCTTTGAGGGAGAAAATCCATTGTGCCTCCATCATTTCAATGTATACATATGCATCCTCTTCTTTGATAGGAAACCTTATAGTTAAATTCTCACATTAGGGTGCATTCATAGTAGGCCTTGTGTTCTTCTTCCAAAGAGGGCATTATTGGAGGAATGGGTGCCAATGACTATAAATTTTGCCATCATGGATGCACATAGTTGTTCCCCATCCTTTAATGCATTCATAACCAAAGTAAGAGGAATTGGATCCACCCTAAAACTAGCAATTCTTTCAGACCTATCCTGAATGTTCGGGTAGCCATGAGATTCAGCTGTTGGTATGCATAGCTTAGGCAATATCTTGGTGAAAATGAAATCCTCATTGAACTGTTATCCTAAAGACCGTCTTCACTTCCCACCTACTCTCTGGCAATTTTATTCATGTAATTTGTGTCTGAAAAAGAGTTGTGCCTTTTAAATATTATTTTGGACATTAACGTGAAATAACTTAGAGTTATTTAGTCTAATCTAACTTAAAGTCCTAAATAAGAAACAAATCTTTGTTTAAATAGCGTTTGAATCAGGTTAGGTAGGGCACAAATGAAAGTTCAACTCTTGGCAATTTAGGTGTTAAAAAATACATTTAATGGTGTTTACTTCTAAGATGTGAATTTCGCCCATTCAACTAAAAAAGAGTTAGGTAAATACAATAGAATTACAAGTCCTAAACACACTAGGAGCTCTATGCACGTCTTGGTTAGCTCCCAATGTGTCTTGCACTTGTAGAACATTAGCAAAACTTGTAGAATTATCTTCAATTAACTTTTGAATAATTCCAAAAATGCTTCCATCCATGTGCTCTTTGAAACCTTGGAGTGCAGTTTTGAGCACCTTTGTTCGTGCCCTGGTTAATAGTCTAAAAGTCATGTTCAATGGATTCCTTGGTGCCCTCATTATGCCATGAGCTAAGCTTGCTAGATTACCATCAGTAATTACAAAGGGGCAAGCCAATAAAAGTAAAGGTAGCATTTTGAGAAATTTTATTTTTATTGTTTACAAAATTTCCTAAGGTTCATAGATAAAATTTACAAAGGGGTTGGTCCCTTAGAGAAAGGGCATCAAGCCTGCCACTTTGAACAAAGTCTTGGGCTTTTAGACCAAGATTGTCTTTTTAGTACCAATTCCCAATCAACAAGAACCTTGTGAAGAGCATTTGGGCTAGACAGATCGAGGTCTGGAAGAACCTGTTGCACTTGGTGATGACACCACGCAAAGCCATCAAATAGCTCCTAAATAAGCCTACTATCTAGTTCATCTATCTTCCGCATCAATTCTCTATGAAAGCCTATATTCTGGGACCAAAGTGTGGCATTCTCAATCTTTAGGGTAGCAAAAACTAACATGGCCGTCCTTGGTCTCTACTTAGGAAGCTTGTGAAAACTAGTCTTACGGTGGTTGTAATTGGCTAGCTGTATATGTGTGCAGATTAAAACTCCATGAAACTAGTTGATTAACCTAGAATATGCAAGGTGTATGTTCTTTGTGCTTTGACTTAAGTTAAAAAGGAAATCATAAGAACATTCACTTGTGATAGCCAAAGGGCTATTGCCCGTAAAAACCTTCTCACTCGGTGGAACCTAACACCACCCTCGAAAATTCATAACCCCAACCTTGGGAAGAATCTCTCCACCACCATCAGTAATACACATAGCTAATTTCAGGAAAAAGGCTCCTTGCCACCTTCAGAGGTGCACACTACTAGCCTTGAGAGCATAGGTTCACCATCCTCAACAGAGGAAAATGTCTCCCGAAGTTGGTCCACCAGTCCGAAGGGCCTTCTCTAGTAGCCTTAGTGAAAATCCCTGCCTGAAGGAGTCTCACACCTCTGAATGGGTCTTACAAAGAAATGACAAATATAGTTGAAGGATCTCTAACAAAGAAGCCTCGCACACGCCCTACCCTTTGGCCGAAACTACCTACGGCTAGCTGGAGATACAAGTTTCTGAAGGTACAGACCAGATCTTGCCGAACACGTGTCCTGATCTACATAGGATGTTTAAAACGGCCTTCTCCCCCATCCTCCTATAAATACTTGGGAGGCTCCCCAGGTAAGAACAACGAGACCCTTTTTCTTTTTTTACTTTTTGCTCTTAGTAACTTCTCTCCCGTATATTGACTTGGGCGTCGGAGGCTCATCCCTTAAAAACATACTCTGGGGAGCTCCTAACCCACATTCTTCAGAGTCTTGTAGATAAATTCTCACTGGAAGTCTCTCTCTCAGGCCTAGCATGTCATACAACGAAGATGCTGCCGGGCATCATTTGGCATAGTTTCTGGGAATTCATCCCCAAGTCACTGTTGATGAGACTTGGTGTTCAAAGGACAAGGGACTCCTGAGGTCCCAGTCCGCGCCGGAGACTCAAACAACGACTGAACAGCCTACAACGGAGATTTCCCTGCTGGAGGACGAGCGTCCTCTGATAGTTACAATGGGTTTTTTACGCAACTTTTAGCGCTCTATCATGGCTGAAATGACACAAAAACTCGGCCAAAGGTGGTCACAAGCACCCTAAAAAAGGGCACCTTCTCTATACGCCCGTTTGGAGAAAAGTCTTAAGTCACTTCGCCGGAGCTCCATTAGTGGAAGCCCTCACGATGAGTACTCAACAGAGAACATACTGTCCCATGGACATCGCCCTGTGAGAGTAGGGTCGAAAGAGCACAGAACCTCCTGCCAGTGAAGTCTATCCTTGGATGAGAAGTCCTAGTCACTGTGCTAGTGAAGTTACTCACCAAGAAGATGACAATATTCTCCCATGTTGGCGGTTCCCAGGCAGCAAAGGAACGAGGGTACTATCATCTTGATGGAGAAAATCCTAGAAAAGTTGGAAAAAAATGGAAAAAAAAGGTATCTCGAAAGCCTATCTGGTCAAGGCTATCAGGACTTTCACTAAAGAGGAGTCCCCCTTAACCCGTACTATTGTAAAGGCACTAATGCCCAGTGATTTCCAAGTACCACGTCAGGAGACATATGATGGGCGTAGCGACCCCCAAGCCTATTTGACGAAGTATAAAAGGAGCATGGTATTGCATGACGCCGACGATGCCACCATCTGCAAATGTTTCGAAGTTACCCTGTTAGGGTCGGCAACTACATGATACAACTCCTTGGCATTGGGAACCATAATGGGTTTCTAAGAGTTGTCCACTGCCTTCACCCAATAGTTCATCAGGAGCAGACCAATGGCGAAGATGCCGGTCCAAATGTTTGACATAGCCCAAAGGAATGGGGAGACCATTAAGGACTATGTCAAAAGGTTTAACTGAGAAGCTCTCAGTATGCCGAACTTCCGCCTTGAAATTTGAATCCTCGCTATGATCAGGGGACTAAAAAGGGACTCACAGCTCTTCTATGAATTCTCCAAGGATCCTCCTGACACCATCAGGGAATTTTACCAAAGGGCTGAGCAACACATGACAGCTGGGGAGCTAAGGATGAGTTTCCCAAAGTTTGACCATAATCACTCTGAAGGTCAGGGTCACCAACCTCGATATTCCGCAAAGGGAGGAGGTAAACCTCAGAAAGCATGGAGGAAGAAGCCAGCATCATTCACCCCTTTAAATACTACAAGAACGAACATCCTGATGGCCCTAGAAAGGCAATGAACCGCAATCCAACGTCCTAAGGCCATAACCTCGGACAACAAGAAGTACATGAAGAAACTCTGCCAATTTCATCGGGACCACGAGCACGATATTGAGGATTGCTTTCAACTAAGAAAGTATATATAATCTTTAATCAAGCAAGGGCAGCTTCGTCACTACTTGCGGATATCGTCGCCCAAAGCCTGAGAAAGAAAGGAAGAAGAGAGGAAATGAGAGGATAAGGACTATGATTCTGACCGACGTCAAATCCGAAGTCCCAGGAAGCACTCACCACCTCCGACAGGTATAATCCAGACGATCACAATTAGAGTACCCTCAGCTGAGAAGAAAAGGAAGGCTCGGGAAATTACAATGATGGAATTCAACAACCCAACGAACAAGCTTGTTCGGAAGGATAGGTCTACGGTGAAGTTCCCCCACGACGACCCTCTTCTGATTATCGCAAGGATAGGAAGCTGGGACGTCAAGAGGGTGCTCCTAGATGATGGCTCAAATGCCAACGTCCTCTCTGCCCATGTGTTGCTAAAACTAGGCATAACAGAGAATGATCTCAAGCCAATGACATCTCCTACGTTCAGAGTAGGACCAGCTGAACTTCCCGTGCTCGAATGGGTTGATCTCCCGCTTATACTGAAAGGCACTTCAGAGCCAACACGGGAGAAAAGCTCTTTGCATCCACTATGATAAAATTCATAGTCATAGATATATCATCATCGTACAACGCCATCATCGGGAGGTAAACACAGGGCAATCTTCATCTTTGAACAGACGTCAAATACCTGACAGTCACATTCGAAGCCAAAGAAAAAGATGCAGAGATATTCATTGACCAAGCTGAGGTCAGGAAGGTGTTTGTCAAAGTAAGATGAGTCCCCCCAAAGTCCAAGCATGGACTATCGGGGAAAAGGGTACCATTGTAGAAGAAACCGCAGGAAGAGAGAAAAATGGCGAGAAAACAGAAACCGAGGATGTAGAACTAGTCCCTGCCCGAAGTACCCGAGTAGGGAAGCAATTGGCCAAAGGGGAAAAAGAAAAACTTGTATCCTTTCTGATAATGAACAAATCTCTTTGCCTACTCTCCGAAGGATATGCTCGGAGTGAATCTGAGCATAGCCTAACACTATCTTAAGATGCAACCTGACTCAAAGCCTATTTGGCAGAAAAAATGCAACCTTTCAGCTCAAAATTACCACTTTATCAAAGAAGAAGTTCAAAGACTCTTGGAAGCCGGAGTGATAAAGGAAGTCAAATATCCTGAGTGGCTTAGCAACGTCGTTGTTGCCACCAAGGAAGGAAGCAGTAAGCTCTGTATGTGCATTGGCTTTCAAAATATCAACGATGCCTGTCCTAAGGACTTATATCCCCTCCCTTCAATAGATCACCTAGTTGACTCTATGGCCGAGTATGGGCTATTAAGCTTTCTAGATGCCTTCAGCAGCTATTACCAAATTCAGATGAGTCCCAAGGATGAGAAGAAAACAACATTTGTTACCAAATTCAGAACATATTGTTATGTCATAATGCCCTTCGGCCTAAAAAATGCCAGAGCAACATATCAAAGGCTGATGAATAAGGTGTCTAACTCCCAAATCAGGAGAAACATTGAAGTATACATCGATGACATGATTGTTAAGACTAAAGTACCTAGCAATCATGTCACAAACTAACAAGAGACCTTCTAGCAACTTAGGAACTTTGGAATACATCTTAACCCTGAAAAATAGGTATTAGGGGTAACAATAGGGAAATTTCTCAACTTCATGGTATCCGAAAGAGGTATAAACTCCAACCCCAAAAAAGTCAATGCCCTGTTAGCATTCTAAACTCTGACGATCAGTGCCAACCATTCTTCAAAGTACTTATGAAAGCAGCCAAAAATAAAGGCAACCTCGGAGTCGAGGAACACCCTTGGAATGAGGAATGACAAAAGGCATGGGAGGAACTTAAAAGTTACCTGACCCATTTGCCGACACTCTGGCAACTGAGGGAAGAAGAACCACTCATCCTCTACCTTGCAGTAACTAAGCAAGTAGTAAGTTCGGTTCTAATGAGGGAAGAAGGAGGGAAGCAGCGGTCGGTGTACTATGTAAGCAAATCTCTGCGTATTGCCAAAGTTAGGTATCTTCTGTTACAAAAAGCCATCTATGCCCTAGTATTGGCATGAATGAGACTTCGGCCATACTTCCAAGGACATCTCATCGCAGTGTGAAGTAACTTACCTCTGTGGGATGTCATGAGAAGGGTAGATCACTCAGGACGATTATCAAGGTGGTGCATCGAGCTCAATGGGTACAATATCATTTATGAACCAATGAGGCCAATAAAAGCGCAAGCGCTGGCAGATTTCATTATTGAGGTACCTAAAACCGAATGTGCCATAAGAGACCTAAAAAATAAGGAACCTGAGTGGACATTATTCATCAATGGCGCCTCAGGATCTGAACAGCAGGGAGCCGAAGTAATTCTTCATGGACCCGAAAGTATGGAAGCTGCAAAGGCCATCAGATTCAGTTTCAATGCCACCAATAACATTGCTGAATACGAAGCCTTCATAGCAGGTTTGCGATTGGCAAAAAGGGTTGGTGTGAGAAACCTGAAGGCCCACAATGATTCCTAGCTGGTGGTCTGGTAAATGACAAGGGACTATGGGGCAAAAGACCCGAAGTTGGCAAAGTACCATAATCTGGTAAAAAGGCTTATCCAAGAGTTCGATAGGATACAAATAAAAAACGTATCCCGACAAGATAATGTGGAAGCAGATACCTTAACAAAATCAAAGCAGTCCACCGAAGTACTCGATCACCCGAGCATAGCACAAATGTCCATTGCAACTTCGGGCAAATGATGGTAGGATTCTATCAAAAAGTATCTCGTGACTTCGGAATTACCCAAAGACCCTCTGGAAGCTGTGAAGGTGCGAAAGTGCTCAGGTAGATACTTCCTGATTGAGGAAGAATTGTACTAACAAGGGTACTCCGATCCACTGCAAAGATGTATCAGTGAAGAGGACATGCTGGCAGTTCTCATAGAAGTTCATGAAGGAGCCTGTGGATCTCACATCGAGACCGACGCCCTTACTGGGGTACTATTTCGACAAAGGTATTTCTGGCCTACTCTGAAGAAGGATGCAAGGTAGTTCGTCAAAAATGTGATAGGTGCCAGAGACATGCACCCATCCAAAGAATACCCTCAGAGGCGATAACGTCGGCTAACTATCCTTGCCCCTTCATAGTTTAGGGTATTGACCTCGTTGGTCCTCTTCTAACGACTCTTGAAGGAGTGAAGTTTTGCGTAGTTGCAATAGATTATTTCACCAAGTGGATTAAAGCAGAACCTCCAGCAACAATTTCGATGAAGGACATCCAAAAGTTTGTCTGGAAGAACATCATATGTAGATTCGGTGTGCCAAGGGTGATAGTAGCAAATAATGGTTCTCAATTCATTGATAGAGGATTTCAGGAATTTGCCACCAACCTCGGCATAAAATTACACTTAGCCCCAATTGCCCATCCTCAGAGCAATGGACAAGTCAAGGTGTCCAATAAGACAATAAAAGATGGTCTAAAGAAGAGGTTAAAAGAAGCCAAGGGAAAATGGCCTGGAGAACTTTCGAGTGTACTATGGAGTTATCGAATAACACCTAGAAGAGCTACTGGTGAAACACCTTTCTCAATCGTATTCGACACTGAGGCCATTATTCCTGTCGAAGTCGTGTAACAGTCTATCAGAGTACAAGTGTTCGGCGAAGAAGAGAACAACCTCGGTTTAAGAACAAAGTTAGATATGATTGACGAACATAAGGAAATGGCCAAACTTAGAAGGAAAGCCTTTTAGCAATGGGTAGCCATTGCTACAAACTTGTATGTCAAACCTAAAGGGATGAAGAAAGGAGACCTTGTTCTCCAAAAGGCAGAACGAAAGCCTTGAAGACCAGCTCATGGAGTACTTCGGGCAAATTGGGAAAGACCATATTGTAGGGTTTCGAGAGCCAAACAAGCGCAGCGGAATATAACCAAAACCTTCTAGGATCCAAGTGAAATGGAGTAAACCGAGTGTTCAAAATTTTTATACCTAATTTCAGTTGAGATCTTTCACCCAACTGTTGAGTCAAATCACAAAACCTGAACAGTTGACATGTTCAAGCTTTCTATGGTATCCACACGACCCTCTCAGGATCACCATGCCCCCACCACGTCCCGGTAGATGCGTTTCTCTTGCGCTCGCAGTGCTAGCTTGCGTCCTCTAAGGTATAGCAAGAGAAGAGCACGGTTGTCACTTGTAGGAGGCTAGGGCAAAGCTTGTGAATTTTTCACTATATGATGTATTTATAGTAAGACTCAACTTCTAAGCCTAATGGGTTTCAAAGCCCTAATCCAATTAGGCTTTAATTTCAGGCTTAATAATGGCTCAACTTTTGGGCCAATTATTAACACGAAATTATCATCGAACCATAACCCAAATTAATTAGCCCATGCATTCAAATAATCCAAATTGGCTTTATGTGCGTAACCTAATAGGCTCTAACCACATTGGCAATGACCATAAATCACATTTATGATCATAAGCAATTAGCAGTGTCTAGCAACACATCATTGTTACCTAAGTGACAAGTTTGTCAGTGATTCGACTAAACCTTTATGAACATTATCTGTATATGCCATTGTCCATTTGTTCAAGATATCAAGACTAAGCACGAGATATGGAATGTGTCACTTTTGTATAGCCCAATCTTTGGTTTATTGATTACTGAGTAGACTAACTTAAACTAATGACGTTGATATCATATATCAACTCATCTGAGCATGGCCATGCATTTTCTTAGTCTCACTCTATCAAGGGGCTGGAGGATATCACTCTCATTACATAGGAGGGACAAATCCCATCTTGATCATACAAAACTCTTCACATGATATGTGACATACCCAATGACCTTCTTCAAGTTCACTCAGTTATAAGCAACAAAGGAAAGTATCAAAGTATATGACTCACATGTAGGGAACCTTGATGATCCTAGGTTAAAAGCCTACATATACCATGATCACCATGAGAATCACTTATGACAATCATATAATGATTCATGTAGCGTTCTCATGGTGGGTCGGTCCAGTACACAAGTTCTCCAACTTGTACCCATATGTAGACTACATATCTCATATTTGTCTCCACATATACTAGTCATTATGTATTATCGTAACCTGCTTCACTATAATACTAGACTAGGGACATTTAAGATTATCATTATTCTAGGATTATAATTATGTTTATTATGTTACGCAGAAACAAAACAACAAACATAATTACTGGATTAATGCCTTAATAAAATATCATGACTCAATGTGCAAAATACAATCATCTTATGATTGGCTTTTGGGCACAAATACTAACACATATTTGGTCCTAAAAGAAGTTCAGTCAGGAATCTATAAACTTTGAAATATAGAATGGGAAGAGCTGAAAAACACATGGCATTTCAACTCTTTGAAAAAATTATACACTTAGAATTTGGTGATCCCTCCAAAGAAGTCAACCGAATGTGGTGATTTCTTTTTACCAAAAGATGTTGACCGAATGTGCTCGTCCCTGAAAGTACCTGAGTAATATTGTACAAAGTTTTACCGAATGAGGTTGCCTAAATATGGTTGACCCTGAAAGTATCTAATTGTTTTTGTACGTAGCAAGTCCCCCAAAAACATTGCTTGAATCCTACTCCAAAACACTTAGAAAAATACTCAGCTTGCCAAAAAGAAAAGGCTAACGCTTTGAACCCTTGATAGTATTTTCATCGAAGGTGGTACATAACCGAATGTGTTAAGCGTTGCTGAACTGAAGGTTACAAGTCACTCGAAGGTGGTGAATCAAAATCGAAGAAGTTTCGAAGTCAAGCAATACTCGCCAAAGAAATAAAGGCAATTCCATTAAAAGGTGCAAAGTACAAAAACAAAAACCTACTACAAAAAGCTAAGCCCTAGGGGTTAGTTTGCTTATCTTCTAGTTCCTCGGCATCGGTGTCCTCGGTGACATCCTCGGCATCCTCCTTATCAT
The DNA here is from genome assembly GCA_005392925.1 of Aquilaria sinensis. Classification (NCBI taxonomy): domain Eukaryota; kingdom Viridiplantae; phylum Streptophyta; class Magnoliopsida; order Malvales; family Thymelaeaceae; genus Aquilaria; species Aquilaria sinensis. The sequence goes on along the minus strand of SMDT01001458.1, from coordinate 35,155 downwards.
CACCAACATCTTTAGCCGAAAGAGGAAGCTCTAGGAGGTTCAGGAACTCCATCTTCGACCATGGTGAGAAGGGTCATTCGGCTTCAGGAATATCGAGATCTTTGAGAAAGGAGACATCGAGGTCAGGATATCGAAGGAGCATTTGATGGCGAGCGAGGCAGAAGCCATCTTGAAATAAAGAATTTGTCGCCTCTTCTACCCTGGCCTTTTCGGCCTTAAAATGCTCCATTTCCTTTTTTAGCGCCTCCATATACTTCTCAGCCTTCTTCTTCTTTTGCTTATTCAGTCAATCAATTTTGACAAGGAACTCAACGTTGATCTCCAGTGCCTTGGTGAAATCAGCTACAACATCATCCCTTTGTTGCCGAAGGACCTCCCCTTTTGAGCTTAGTTCCACCACCTTCTCCCCGAGATCATTTATTTTGGAGGAGCACTCGTCAAAGAGCCCCCTTTTGCTCTCCAGCACTTCCTGGCACAACTTGACCAAGTCTTCATTTTCAATCTTGTTGAGCTCGCTGTATTTCACGCAAGAGTTCGCGACCATCTCCTTAGCCTTGGCCAAGTTCTCCTCCGATTGACTTTGGATGGAGGACTGCTTGGATTCCTAGGCCCGAAGATAGCCCCGTATGCCAGTAACTGCAAGGAAAAATGGCGATGTGAGTTACAGGAAACTTACAAAACCCAAAATTTTTCTAAGTACTAAGGAACTAAGGTTTACTTGAGCTTTGTGCTTAGAAATCCGAGGCAAGGACCTCCTCATTCGGGCACTCCTCCGTCAAGGTCTAAAAAGTGGCATTTGTCATGATGCCCCTCGCCATTTGTGGGACCATTTTCTGGCAATCATCCGAAAACAAGTCCATGTCTTTGGTAAATGTCCAGAAGGGTTCCCTAGGCACTTTATCCTTCGGGGTCTTCGAGTCCTGAACAGCCCTCTTTCGAAGGTGGTCCATCATCCACTCAGTCTAAGCCTGATCCTTTGCAAAATCACGCCAAGGTTCCTTTATCACATCGTCTCTTAGCCATTCATCTAGAAAGTCTAAAATGTCGAAAAAGCCAAAATTCATAAACGAGTAGCTAAGAGACAAACTTGGTAAGAGTTCAGCATCATCTCCGTCAGAGTCACTGACGTTGAGAACCTCGGTGGGAATTTCCTTGCCCTTCCTCTTTCGGCGTTCCTTTAGTTCTTCAACCAAAATCTCCCTGAGAGAGGTCCCTATGGTCTCCACAGCAGCATTAGGGCTTAGCGGAATAGAAAAGATTGCCACCCATCGGGAGGGATCCTCACCCTCAGCAGAAGTACCCAGATCTACTATATGGTCTTTGGGGGGAGGAGGGAGTGAGTCCTCCTTTGTCTTTTTGGTCTTCAGGGCCGAAGACTGTCTAGTTGGCCCCTTCTTCCTCTTTGGAGACTTCTTCTCCTACTCCCATTTCTTGGCTTGGCCGAGGAAGAGGCTGTTGTAGAAGGCCACTGATTTATCACCCATTTCTACAAAGAAAAAAATATCAGTGTAAGTACGGACAAAACCCAAGTAACAATTTGGAAAGAAACTTACTCATTACAATGGCCAAATAGGAGAGTTCGCCCCGAAGAAGCATGACCAGCGAAGACTTCCTCCCATCCATTGCTGGTTTTGTTATTTTCTTGTCAGTGATATGTTTCTTAATGACCCCGAGCTCCCGAAGTACCTCTTCAATCATGAGGTTCCACTTGATCGGGAAGGGGTACAATGGACGCGAAGAAGCCTAGTCTGACCAGTTGGCTACTGCCCAAATAAGGGCGTCAAATTCCTCGAACTGAGATTCAAGTTTGAGGGTAAGCAGCTTTGACAACTCCATCACATCAATGTCGAGCGTCCCAGAAGCCAACTTTGCGGGCATGTCCTTCCACTTCTCATATACTTTCATGAAGAAGTACTTCTTTTGCCATCCTCGTCAACTATCATTGGTGCCAAAAATGAAAGTGAATTTTTTGCTCCCGGATCATCGAAGGAGCAAGAAGTAAAACCCACCCTTCAGGATGGGGTGAAGCTTCTAGTATTGCATGAAAAAAATGAAGTGGTGCACTATTTTGAAGACCCCACACATGCAGAGAAAGACATTGAAGTAGGAGTAAGAGTTCGGGTAAAGCTGGTTAACGGCTATGTCATGAAATTGGCAAAATCCGCAAACCATCTTCAGCGGTGGATACCGAAGACCTGCCTTCAGCTATGCCCTAAAGATAGTGACCTCGTTCTTCCGAGGAAGGTAGCTCGGCATAGTAGGGCCAGGAAGCCTAGTGGTAGTGTAAGAAGGAAGAAAAAATTTGGCTGACCACTTATTCTATTTTTTTAAACTAGCGCAGCTCATATGAAAGTTGAGAGGAACCCAACTCTCGAGAACCGAATGAACCTCGGCTTGAGAAGAAGACATGTTTGGAACAGTACTACACTAACTTCGGCAATACTATCAAGAAGAAAAAATCGACTTCAGAAAGCACTAACCTATGGAAGAAAAGGAAACCACCATGAACAGTTGCCGAAAATCGCTCCACCACTCGGACATCGCCGTAAGAAAATGAAAGTTGAGAGAGTAAGAAAGAGTTGAAGATAGATGAGTGAGGAAGCCTTGAAGGGATAAGGCTTTATATAGCCCAAAAAAGGCAGGTGAAACGGCACCAATATGACCTTCTGGAGGCGAAGAGATGTAACCGATGTAACGGACGCAAAGGATAACGAATTGCCTGGTGACAAGTGTCAGATGACGTGAGAAACAAGGGCACGCCTTCTAACCTAGTAGGTCTATGTTGTGTAAGCCGAGGAGACACAACTGCTCAGTCAGAAGATAGGATAATTCATTTGCAGGAGGCGGGAATAAAAACCCTAAGGAAAAAGTGACTCCTTGCCCAACGAAGACGTAACCTCGCTAGAATTGAGAATTCGGCCCGAGGATGCAAAACACCTCCTTGCATTCTAAAGGTATGACTTCGCCAAAAGAAAGAAGTTGGCCTAAAAATAATGTCCCCACCAAGGGTCAAATCCAGAAAATGGGACACAAACAAAGGGGCACCAGGTATGCCGAAAGTATGACATCAGCAAAAAGGGAGGGCCTTCGTCTAGAAAACTAGGCAAACCTCGGCAAAAGTGAGTCCTTCCGCCAAGGACAGTTTCATTTTCCCAAAAAATAGGATTCTCATTATATGCTCCAAAATGATTAAAACCGAAGATGACACTTTCGCTCGTCGGAGGGGGGCATGTGATAGCCGAAGGGCTCTTGCCCACAAAAACCTTGTCCCTTGGTTGAACCTAAAACCACCCTCGGAAATTCATATCACCAACCTTGGTAGGAATCTCTCCACCACCCTTCGTAATGCAAATAGTTGACTTTGGGAAAAAGGCTCCTCGCCACCCTCGGAGGTGCACACTACCAACCTCGAGAGCATAGGTTCACCATCATCGATAGAGGAAAATGTCTCCTGAAGATGGTCCACCCGTCTGAAGGGCCTTTCCTAGTAGCCCTCGGGGAAAATCCCTGCCCAAAGGGGTCTCACACATTCGAAGGGGTCTTACAAAGAAACGACAAATACAGTTGAGGGATCTCTAACAAAGAAGCCTCGCACACGCCCCTACCCTCTAGCCGGAACTACCTACAGCCAGTTGGAGATACCTATCTTCAAAGGTACGGACCAGATCTAGCCGAACACGTGTCTTGATCTGCACAGGCTGTGTTAAACGGCCTTCTCCCCCATCCTCTTATAAATACATAGGAGGCTCCCCAAGTAAGAACAATGGGACCTTATCTTTCTTACTCTTTGCTCCAAGCAACTTCTCTCCCGTATACTGACTTGGGCGTCGGAGGCTCCTTCCCCGGAAACACACTTCGGGGAGCTCCTAACCCACATTCTTTAGAGTCTTGCAGATAAATTCTCACCGGAAGTCTTTTTCTCAGCCCCAACATGTCATACAATGAAAATGCTGCCAGACATTAACTTGGCCAAGTTATTTCGATAGAAAACAAGTTCAAATAGCCAAAACATACAAAATCAATATTTATATGAGATTACTACACATAACAACTGTATGGGAGCATTCATACATAAAGTAGACTAATGCCCTCACCCAAGAGCAACCCTAAAGTCTAGGACTCCCTCAAAACATAGGTAATGGAAGCAACTAGGAGTATTGTATATACAAGTCTCGATTGAGATCTTCTTGACCTAACTCCCACCTTGGTTGTAAGTCCTATGGTGAGTCACAAAATCCCTTGTCCACGTGCTGCTAGACTCTACGGCAAAAAGAACATTATAGTTAGCATTGTTACTTAACCAACAAGTAACCCAAGTAGATTAGAATCATAAAGATTCTCAAGTGCAGTACCTGAAACAAAAGCAAAGTACCGTGACAACCCTCAACGGTTATCCAGCCCAACAACTTCAGAATTGTTAGTATTGTGCCCAAAAGCCAATCATGAGATGATTGTATTTTTGCACATTGAGTCATGATATTTTATTGAGGCATTAATCCAGCAATTATGTTTGTTGTTTTGTTTCTGCGTAACGTAATAAGCATAATTGTAACCCTAGAATAATGATATTCTTAAACGTCCCTAGTCTAGTATTATTGTGGAGCGGGTTGCAATAATACATAATGACTAGCATATGTGGAGACTAATATGAGATATCTAGTCTACATATGGGTACAAGTTGGAGAACTTGTGTACTGGACCGACCCACCATGAGAACACTTCATGGATCGTTATATGAGTGTCATAAGTGATTCTCATAGTGATCATGGTATATGTAGTCCTTCGACCTAAGATCATCAAGGTTCCCTACATGTGAGTCACATACTTTGATACTTTCCTTTGTTGCTCGTAACTGAGTGAACTTGAAGGAGGTCATTGGGTATGTCACATATCATGCGGAGGGATTTGTATGATCAAGATGGGATTTGTCCCTCCTATGTAACGGGAGTGATATCTTCGGGCCCCTTGATAGAGTGAGACTTAGAGAATGCATGGCCATGCTCGGATGAGTTGATATATGATATCAATGTCATCAGTTTAAGTTGGTCTACTCGGTAATCAAGAAACCAAAGATTGGGCTATACGAGAGTGACACATTCCATGTCTCGTGCTTAGTCTTGATATCTTGGACAAAGGGACAATGGCATATATCGGTGATGATCATAAAGGTTTAGTCGATTCACCGACAATCTTGTCACTTGGGTAGCAATGATGTGTTGCTAGACACCGCTCATTGCTTATGATCATAAATGTGATTTATGATCATTGCCAACATGGCAAGAGCCTATTGGGTCGCACACATAGAGCTATTTGGATCATTAGAGTGCATGGGCTAATTATTTGGGTTATGGTTTCACTTTAATTTCGTATTAATAATGGGCCCAAGAGTTGAGCCATTATTAAGCCCGAAATTAAATCCTAATTGGATTAGGGCTTTGAAACCCATTAGGCCTGGAAGTTGAGTTTCACTATAAATACAACTTTTAAGTGAGAAATTCGCAGGTCTCCTTGCCCTAGCCTCCAAAAAGGACAGCCACACTCTTCTCTTGCAATTCCTTGGAGGACGCAAGCTAGCACTGCGAGCGCAAGAGAAACGCATCTGCCGGGACGTGGTGGAAGCGTGGTGATCCCGAGAGGCTCGTGTGGATACCATAGAGAGCCTGAACACGTCAACTGTTCAGGTTTTGTGATTCGACTCTACAGTTGAGTGAGAGATCTCAACCGAAAATTAGGTATGAAAATTTTTGAACACCCGGTTTACCCCGTTTCACTTGGATCCTGGAGGGTTTCGGTTAAATTCCGCTGCGCTGTTTGGCTCCCGAAACCCAACAGTGGTATCAGAGCTACTGGTGAAACCCTAAATCGGGATTGAGTGTTGAATCGCATGATGCTATGTGTTCGGTTGCTTTTCGGCCATGATTAATTAGATTGATTCAAGATGCATGAAACTGGAATTCGTAATGAACATATGAGATATATGAAGAAACGACACAAATTGGTTAATGAGATTAATCTCAAATTGAATGGTATGAGATACCTATATGGATTAGGATTCTTGCAATAGTTGCAGAAACCCTAGCTTGGTTCGGATTCGGCCTGTTCGGGCACCGAAAGTAAGGTATTTTTGGTGGCTCGAATAGAGGAGTCTCGGGTGCCTACTTTCTCAAAATACAAGATTTCGGGCTAAGCAATTGTAAGAAAATTTTTTGCGCAGGGGGGCGCTGCCCCCCACGCCCCCCGCAAGGGCGGCTCCCCTTGACCTCGTCCGCTGACCGGTCAGCGGAACCACCGCCCGCTGACCGGCCAGCGGGACCGCCGTATGCGAAGCGCCACATAAATAAAAACTGGTTAATCAACACGCGAAAATTGGCATGCATCTTTGTTGAATGAGATTTGACATGATATGCTGATTGGTGTTTGAAGCATGGTGCATGGTTATAGCCCTTGATTGGTTGTACTTGTAAATACGGCCTGCGAGTCGTGCCTTTTCTTATCACTCTCATTGTACATTCTCTTCTCACCTTACTCCCCTCGAATGTAACTCGAGGTTTCTATTATTGATGTAATGGTGCATTATGGGATCATCCAAGGTTGTATGTCTAAGGATCATCCAAGGAGGCATGTCCAAGGAGATGACAACAAAAGGGCAACCAAGAAAGGAAGAGAAGGAGCTTGTGAAGACTCTTTTCTTTTCTTAGGCTTTTATGATATTCTCATTGGCTTGAGAATATCGCATAGTTTGGGCTATAACCATGTCACGTTTACTTTCTTGTAAGCATGAGATGCATGTTTTATATTTGTATGTGATGCATGTATAAAACAACCGGAGATAACAAATTGGTGAGATCAAAAGAAAAAAATCCCTCAAACAAATATTAAGTCATTAAATGTGATGCCTTCCAAATGTTGGCACTCGTCAAGACTTTGATCAACATTAGGTGGGTTTGCCAAAGCAAAGCACCTATGTTCATCTTGGTAAGGCGCGATGGGATAATAGTGATATCCAAATTGCTAACTTTGGGTCTGACTTAACTAAGTCATCCTAATAGGATTAGGGACTTAGAGGCATAGAGTTGGGCTTAAGTTCATGAGATGAGCTTGGACAAGTGTTGTTCACCCAACTATCCAAGAGTTGCATAAGATGCAATTGGCAAGGAGTTGCCTACCTAAATAGCTGTAACTTGAGAGAAAAGCCAAAGCTGACTCAGGTTGTGGTCAAATATGGATCTTGGCCCACTAGAATACCTTAGCGCCGAGGTGTTCCGAAATAATATCGAGGGTTATTATTTTGAGGAAAATAGTGGGAGTATCGTTTAATAAAAGTCCTTATTAAATGAATTAAAATACATGACTCTTACACTGCATATTTACTGTTGTAGATAACCATGGCACAAAACACATCGACACTTTCGTTGCGATCGATCCTTGAGAAGGAAAAACTGAATGGGACCAACTTTCTCAAATGGTACCGAAACTTGAGGATAGTCCTCAAACAAGAGAGAAAGGCTTATGTCCTAGAGCAGCCCATTCCGAATGAGCCTGCTGCCACTGCTCCAAGAGCTGAAAGGGATGCTCACAAGAGGCATTCTGATGATGCTTTGGATGTTGCATGCCTCATGCTTATTACCATGGAATCTGAGCTTCAGAAGCAACATGAGAACATGGGGGCGTTCGATATGATCGAACATCTCAAAATGCTTTTCCAAGAGCAAGCTAGGCATGAGAGGTTTGAGACCTCTAAGGCATTGTTTCAGTGCAATATGTCTGAGGGAAGTCCCGTGGGTCCTCATGTGCTCAAGATGATTGGGTATATTGAGAATCTTGAGAATTTGGGATTTGCTCCTCAAAAAGAGTTGGCTATCGATGTAGTCTTGCAATCGTTGCCTGAAAGCTACAGTCAGTTCGTCATGAACTATAACATGAACGACCTTGACAAGTCCCTTCCTGAATTACTCAACATGTTGAGAACTGCTGAGCAAAACCTTAAGAAGGCTAAGCCCATTTTTATGGTTCAAAAGGGCAAGGGAAAGGGAAAAGCCAACAAGAAGAAGGATAAAAGTTAATGGAAAGTCCAATGCTAGTTCTTCTTCAGCTGCACTGAAACGAAAGGGTGGTGTGGCAAAGGAAGGGGAGTGCTTCCATTGTAAGCAACCTGGACACTGGAAGCGCAATTGCAAGCTCTATCTTGAAGAACTTGCTAAGGAAAAGGGAAGTAAGACTTCCACTTCAGGTATTTTTGTTATAGAGGCTAACTTTTCTACTTCCTCATCTTGGGTATTGGATACTGGATGTGGATCTCACATTTGTGCAAATGTGCAGGATCTAAGTAGAAGTAGAAGATTGGCCCGAGGTGAAGTGGACCTACGTGTTGGAAATGGAGCAAGGGTTGCTGCCTTAGCCGTAGGGACTTATGTTCTCACTTTACCTAGTGGATTAGTTTTAGAATTAGACAACTGCTACTTTGTGCCTACTATTAGTAGAAATTTGATTTCTGTTTCTTGTTTGGACAAGAAAGGTTTTTCATTTATAATAAAGGACAAATGTTGTTCTATTTATTTGAATGAAATCTTTTATGGTAGTGCTCAACTTAGCAATGGGTTGTATGTTCTAGACCTCGAAGATCCAATCTATAATGTGAATACCAAGAAGGTCAGATTAAATGATTCAAACCCGACCTATCTCTGGCACTGTCGCTTGGGCCATATAAATGAGACCCGCATATCCAAGCTCCATAAGGATGGACTCTTGGACTCATTTGATTTTGAATCATATGAGACATGTGAGTCATGTTTGTTGGGCAAGATGACCAAAGCCCCATTCACAGGGCAAAGTGAAAGGGCTAATGACTTACTAGGACTCATACATAGTGATGTATGTGGCCCTATGTCTACACAAGCTAGAGGAGGTTTCCAATACTTCATTACTTTCACTGATGACTTCAGCAGATATGGCTATGTGTATCTTATGAGACACAAGTCAGAATCCTTTGAAAAGTTCAAAGAATTCAAGAATGAAGTAGAGAATCAACTCGGGAAGAGTATCAAAGTGCTTCGATCAGATCGAGGTGGAGAGTACTTGGATCGAGAATTCCTTGACTATCTGAAGGAGTGTGGTATAGTATCACAACTCACTCCACCAGGTACACCTCAATGGAATGGTGTATCTGAAAGGAGAAATCGAACTCTGTTAGACATGGTTCGCTCTATGATGAGTCAAGCTGACCTTCCAAACTCCTTTTGGGGACATGCTCTAGAGACAGCCGCTTTTACACTAAACCGAGTTCCATCTAAATCGGTTCAAAAGACACCATATGAGATATGGAGTGGGAGGCGTCCCAATTTGTCTTTTATGAAGATTTGGGGCTGTGACGCTTATGTGAAACGTCAATCCTCTGACAAACTAGGGCCCAAATCTCAAAAATGCCTTTTTGTTGGGTATCCCAAAGAAACAAAGGGTTACTATTTCTACAATCCTTCTGAGCAAAAAGTGTTTGTTGCTCGAACTGGTGTCTTTTTAGAGAAAGAGTTTATCTCTAAAGGAACTAGTGGGAGGAAAGTAGAACTTGAAGAAATTCAAGAACAACAAGGAGACATCGAACCTGAAATGGAACCTGAACAGACACCACAAGATGTTGTGGTTCAAGAGTCTGTTCCTGTAGCACAGAGCCCACGTAGGTCTGGTAGGATTCGGCGTGAGCCCGAGAGATATGGATTTCTTGTGACTCACACCAGTGATGTGATGCTCATGGATCAGGATGAGCCCACAACCTACCAACAAGCTATGTCAGGGCCTGACTCTGAGAAGTGGCTAGTGGCCATGAAATCCGAGATGGAATCCATGTATGAAAACCAAGTATGGACTTTGGTTGACCCACCTGAAGGGGTAAAACCCATAGGGTGCAAATGGGTTTTCAAGAAGAAAACTGACATGGATGGTAATGTGATTACCTTTAAGGGACGATTGGTTGCAAAAGGTTTCAAGCAAATTCATGGTATTGACTATGATGAAACTTTTTCACCAGTTGCTATGCTTAAATCCATCCGAATTTTGTTTGCTATTGCTGCACACTATGATTATGAGATATGGCAAATGGATGTCAAAACTGCATTCCTAAATGGAAAGCTACTTGAGGATGTGTACATGACACAACCTGAGGGTTTTGTCACTCCTGAGAATGCCAATAAAGTGTGCAAGTTGCAAAGGTCCATTTATGGACTGAAGCAAGCTTCTCGAAGTTGGAATCTTCGTTTTGATGATGCAATCAAAGAGTTTGGTTTTATCAAAAATGAAGATGAACCTTGTGTCTACAAGAAGGTTAGTGGGAGCGCTATTGTCTTCTTGGTGTTGTATGTAGATGACATACTACTCATCGGGAATGACATTCCTGAGCTACAGTCTGTGAAGACTTGGCTAAGGAAATGTTTCTCTATGAAGGACTTGGGTGAAGCAGCCTATGTGTTAGGCATCAGGATCTATAGAGATAGATCTAGAAAGCTTCTTGGCCTAAGTCAAAGTACATATATTGACAAGGTGCTAAAGAGGTTTAGCATGCAAGATTCCAAGAAAGGATTCTTGCCCATGTCACATGGTATCACTCTTTCTAGATCTCAGTGTCCGAGTACACCCGAGGAGAGAGAGCGCATGAGTAAGATTCCATATGCCTCAGCAATTGGATCTATCATGTATGCCATGATATGTACTCGTCCCGATGTCTCATATGCTTTGAGCATGACGAGTAGGTACCAATCGAACCCCGGTGAGAGTCACTGGACAGCTGTTAAGAACATCCTTAAGTACTTACGAAGGACTAAGGATGCATTCTTGGTCTTTGGAGGTGAAGATGAGCTCGTTGTAAGGGGTTACACCGATGCAAGCTTCCAATCCGATAAGGATGATTTTAGATCGCAATCTGGTTATGTGTTTTGTATTGGTGGTGGTGCTGTGAGCTGGAAGAGTTCAAAGCAAGAGACAGTAGCTGACTCTACAACAGAATCTGAGTACATTGCCGCCTCTGATGCTGCGAAGGAGGCAGTTTGGATCAAGAAGTTCATCACTGAACTTGGAGTGGTTCCAAGCATTGCCGACCCGATAGAGCTCTATTGTGACAACAATGGAGCAATCGCACAGGCTAAGGAACCTCGATCTCACCAGCGATCCAAACACATACTCCGACGCTATCATCTCATCAGGGAGATCATCGAGAGGGGTGATGTAAGGATATGCAGGACTTCGACAGACAGCAACATTGCTGATCCACTGACAAAGCCCCTTACGCAGCAGAAGCATGATAGCCATTCTAGGTCCATCGGTATTAGATACATGGATGATTGGCTTTTAGTGCAAGTGGGAGATTGTTAGTGTTGTGCCCAAAAAGCCAATCATGAGATGATTGTATTTTTTGCACATTGAGTCATGATATTTTATTGAGGCATTAATCCAGCAATTATGTTTGTTGTTTTGTTTCTGCGTAACGTAATAAACATAATTGTAACCCTAGAATAATGATATTCTTAAACGTCCCTAGTCTAGTATTATTGTGGAGCGGGTTGCAATAATACATAATGACTAGCATATGTGGAGACTAATATGAGATATGTAGTCTACATATGGGTACAAGTTGGAGAACTTGTGTACTGGACCGACCCACCATGAGAACACTACATGGATCGTTATATGAGTGTCATAAGTGATTCTCATAGTGATCATGGTATATGTAGTCCTTCGACCTAAGATCATCAAGGTTCCCTACATGTGAGTCACATACTTTGATACTTTCCTTTGTTGCTCGTAACTGAGTGAACTTGAAGGAGGTCATTGGGTATGTCACATATCATGCGGAGGGATTTGTATGATCAAGATGGGATTTGTCCCTCCTATGTAACGGGAGTGATATCTTCAGGCCCCTTGATAGAGTGAGACTTAGAAAAATGCATGGCCATGCTCGGATGAGTTGATATACGATATCAATGTCATCAGTTTAAGTTGGTCTACTCGGTAATCAAGAAACCAAAGATTGGGCTATACGAGAGTGACACATTCCATGTCTCATGCTTAGTCTTGATATCTTGGACAAAGGGACAATGGCATATATCGGTGATGATCATAAAGGTTTAGTCGAATCATCGACAATCTTGTCACTTGGGTAGCAATGATGTGTTGCTAGACACCGCTCATTGCTTATGATCATAAATGTGATTTATGATCATTGCCAACGTGGCAAGAGCCTATTGGGTCGCACACATAGAGCTATTTGGATCATTAGAGTGCATGGGCTAATTATTTGGGTTATGGTTTCACTTTAATTTCATATTAATAATGGGCCCAAAAGTTGAGCCATTATTAAGCCCGAAATTAAATCCTAATTGGATTAGGGCTTTGAAACCCATTAGGCCTGGAAGTTGAGTCTCACTATAAATACAACTTTTAAGTGAGAAATTCGCAGGTCTCCTTGCCCTAGCCTCCAAAAAGGACAGCCGCACTCTTCTCTTGCAATTCCTTGGAGGACGCAAGCTAGCACTGCGTTCGCAAGAGAAACGCATCTGCCGGGACGTGGTGGAAGCGTGGTGATCCCGAGAGGCTCGTGTGGATACCATAGAGAGCCTGAACACGTCAACTGTTCAGGTTTTGTGATTCGACTCTACAGTTGAGTGAGAGATCTCAACCGAAAATTAGGTATGAAATTTTCGAACACCCGGTTTACCCCGTTTCACTTGGATCCTGGAAGGTTTCGGTTAAATTCCGCTGCGCTGTTTGGCTCCCGAAACTAGGGAGTGAGAATTTAGAAATTCTCAGTAAAGGTCTTCACTGTACGTGCAAGAAAATTACTAAGGATTCTACATATGAGAACATATGTAACCTGTTATGAGCTCTTACAGCTTAAGGGTCTAATATATGCACATATACCTAGGTTCCTTGGGACCTCTCCTCTTCCTAGTCTTTGAACTACAAGGCATTGCCTTGTCCTCTAGCAAGCTTAGCTTGCCAGCCTAACTAGTGATAAACCATCAATTGAACCTTTCCCGTTTATGTTGTACAAGGGCACTATGGTGGAACTATTGTAGATTAGGCCATAAATACCTTGTAGACTAAGTGCACTAAGGTTTCGCCTTGCAACCTCGTGGCAACTGCACGGCTAGGTCGCCAAGGGTTCTAAACCTTTCACCCAAGCTAGTAAAACCTAGTTATGATCTTTTGCGAACTAGTTTTCTTGCTTATGGTGGAAGTAACCACAAGACTTCATAAACCTCAAGAAAACTCCTAAGTCTCGAAGGACTTTTGGAAGTCTCGGAGTACCCGCACAATGCATAGACCCTAAGGTACCTTAAGAACCCCCTTAGGTTTCTCCTCAACCTTCCTAGCAAAATTGGAAATTTCAGCCATTATGCCTGTAGCGACGCATCACCACAGTTGTCAACATGCTGCTTGTTTTCATGGTAATGGCGACGCATTGTGGGAACTGGCAACCATTGGCGATGAGTTGCCAATACTGTGAAAACCCAGAAAAATTCCAGTTTTGCAGCTTTGACCTTTGGACACTTACCAAACATATCAAACATGCTTAATTAGCCTCCAAACTTCACATACATGTAGTACATGTTGTATAGATCATAACCAACTATCACACGCCTATCTATGATGCATTATAACATCATTCCAATCATCACAACCCTCATAGTCCACCATTATCCAACCCTGCCCACTAACTAATGCTATTGCTAGAATTACTTGCATTCATCAAGCAAACTCATTCAAATAGCTTCAATTAAGCTTGAAAACACAACTCACTTACCTTAGCTTCACTTCATAAGCAAGAAACAAGTAACCCTCCTTCAAGGATCCAAGTTCCACAAAGTTATTCTTAGTTCCAAGGAAATAAAAACACAAAACAAATAAATACTAACTCCTAACCAAAACCCAAGCTCCCAAGCATCTAATAAACAAGAATTCACCAAGAACTCAAGTGTTACCTCGTATAAAAAATAGGGGATGGTGGAAAACATAGCTCCAAGCTTCAAAAACATGAAATCATGCTTGAAACAAGTCTTCCATAGCATATGCATCCTTGGTGACTTCTAAACTTGATTTAGAGCACTTTACCTTCCTCAGGCATGCTTCCCACTAAGAGAGCCATAACAAATCTTCTCCTCCAAAGTAGTATTTTTTGCCTTAGAAGCCTCCTAGGAGAATCCCAACCCTTAGAGGACCTACTTAGCAGGTCAACTTGATCCACAAATTACTAGATTTTCTAGACAACAACTATGAAGTGTGCCCTACCTTTCGGTAGACTATTGCCCAACCTTGAACACTTCCTCCTTAAAGGTCCTCATGCGGGTGACAGAGGAATGGAAAGATTCCTTTTATGCCAAGACCTTTTTCTCCAAGTCATATTTCTCCTTCTCTAGTCCTTCTACCTTCTTACTCAGGTCTTCATTCTAGCATCCAACAAGTTTCTTCTCCAAGAGAAGTTATTTGTTCATAGCCCCCATATGCTTTATCCCGGTAATGACACTATTCATCATGATGGCAGATTGGCAAACTAGATCACTATTAGCAGCCACTCAAGTAAACAAAACATAAACCATAAAAATAGGGCCAGACGTACATGAAGAAGGCTCAAAGCCCTTAGTCTCATGTTTTGAATAGGATGAGGCCAGTCCCTTTCCATTCTAGCCACATTGAGGGGGAGGACGAGGTCTTCTAACATCCATTGGAAAGTAGAGTCATTACCATGGATAGACTGCCACTCTGTAATAAGAAGTGGGGGTTGAACGGCATGCCTCTATACGTCGTGAAATACATCTCTGCATCTTTCACTCTACCTCCAGGATTTCTTATGGGAACCTATCTACAAAGTCTAGGATCCATATAGAGTTACCAGGAGAATAGTTTGAAGCCTTCCTAATAGTTTCCTCACTGGTGTTTCCAATAGCCCCATCCACACCATGACCATTAATGACAGTCAACAAACTAGAATTAGTGACCGTAGGGGGAAGCCGTGATAGCCCCTTTGGGAGCAGGGACCTCAACTTTTTTCATAGCTATACCTAAAAAATGGAAAAGATGGGACCAAATTGCACGAACAAAAAAGTAAGCATATTTAGCATCAAAGCTCACACAGGCCAAAGATAGTCAAGTTCGATAGGGAAGAAAAAAATTACCTATCAGCTTTCTTGTAAGACGGATCATTTAGATGGGGAGCACTACAATTTCTCACCTACGCCTTGCATATGGGGGGGTTTGTTCTACCTCCACCATCTTAGCAGTCAAAGCCTGCCCACTAGAAGACCCAAAGCAGAGTTGGCATTCTTTTTTGGCACCACCTTAGCCTTCTTTCTGGTAGCTAGAGAGCATCTGGCTTCTCAGAGGGCCTTAACGATAGTTTGGCATCTTTTCAAAGCCCCAATGGAGAATTTACGAAGATCTACAAGCACATGAATGTAAAATTGCATCCATATAATAGCATTGATGATTAAGACCTTATTGGCACAACCAAGACTCACCATCAGAAATGATGTCATCATCTAAGGTGTCAATAACCTTACCATGCATCTTCAACAACCAAAAGTCATGACTAGATTTCCCCTGGTATGGGTAGCTAGCCCCTTATACCTTCAGGAAGATCTTATCTAGGTACTCCAAGGGAAACAAATCAACCTTCCCTCCTTATCATTCTTCATAACATTCAGGAGATATAAGATGATCTTCTTGGTCACATTAAAGCCTCTAACTAGGGGTGTTCATTCCATTAGATTGATTTAGAACCGATCCAAATATAACAATCCAATTAATTTTTGGTTTTTGTAAATTTAATCCAAAACCATCCAAATTACATATTAAAACTAATTTGAACCATCCAAATTATAATTTATATATTTTTTTTTTGTTTTTATCTGAACCATCCAAATTGTAATTCAATTTATCCAATTTTTATAATTTAATTCTTTTTTATTAGAACTAAACACATGATAATTGAAAAAGTAAAATAAAACTTGAAAAAGATACGATAAATTTTGATAATACTCCATTTATACCTAAACTTAAGATTTGATTCATAACATATAGTCCAAAATTAACAAAAATGACCTTACATATATGGAGTTGACAGGTATAATTATAAAATACATATTACTTTTTGGTTTGTTCTGTTTTAAGGTTAAGAACCAATTACTGATCTAATAACCAAATATTTTAATCCAATCCAAACCAAAAATAACCAAAGCATTTTGTCTAATCCAAATAATCCATTTGGATTATTCAGTTTTATCCAAATAACAAACACCCCTACCTCTAAACAAGCTGTAAGGAAGAGGCCTTGATCACTTTATAGACAATGTTGTCATTCTACTCACAGGGGAAGTCCTAGCATTTATTAGGGGACAAAAAAGAAAACTTACAACTTTTGGGGGCCAGGGTGAAAACGAAGGCAAGGTAGTGGCTAAAAGAGTGAGACCAGAGGTTGAAGAAATGAAAAGAAGAATCCATAAGGGTCAATGAGCATAAGAAAAAGAGAGACTCAAGATAATATCTTGCCCCTACCAGATGGCATGCTAGAAGGAAGCCATTGATGTGAATGAATATGTTGGGGTCCAATTATGATGGTAGCATCCGGAAGTGGTTGGAGAGTTGAGAAATAAAGGGAATGGTAATGAAGCAAAGTCTTGCCCATAGTTTATCAATGTATTCGGCCATCTGCTTATTTGGAGATTGGCTAGCTATTCCACTATCCCCCAAAATGAACACACCCATGGATGAGGCAAACAAATTTTTTTTTTCAGAATGCCAGACAAAACTTTAGGGGTCAGGGTGCTCCATAGATTTCATACCTCCTTGAAATTGAGAGGTTGCAATTCTATGGAGTTGTCCCTTTTGACCTTGAAAAACGCCCTCCCCTTGGTACCAAACATCTACAAAGCACAACAGTCAACACTCAATTAAAAGGGAAAGCAAGCTGGTGGAAGGGACAACGGCTTGCTAAATAAGGGCAGGGAAAAGTTCAAGAGAAAGAAGAAAAAAATTTCAACAATGGCAAGAAACCTAAGTATATGCCTTCCCTTGACGGTAGAAAATGTTGAAAGATTCCAACATAAGGGAATTAAGCACGGGAGAGCAACAATTTTTGGGCAAGATCTTAAAGGAACTGTGAATTGGAAGTCGAAAGGTCAGACTTGGAACATGATATAGGTTCTTAAAGGTGAATAGGCCTCCTTCAACGAAGGACTGCCATCAAACATGAAGTTGCCATGTAGCATCCATATGAAGGCCAACAAAAAGCAGAAGGCATCATAGTTTCTCCATTTTACTTTGAGGAGGGGGCTATTAATATTGTATTGCACTACAACCCACATCCTTAAAAGGCCCATTGGATATTTACTCATAGGTTAGGCCTAGATGAGCCCATTGGAGTGCCGCTCAATTGGGTGGAGACTAACGGGTTGAT
Organism: Aquilaria sinensis; assembly: GCA_005392925.1. Lineage (NCBI taxonomy): Eukaryota > Viridiplantae > Streptophyta > Magnoliopsida > Malvales > Thymelaeaceae > Aquilaria > Aquilaria sinensis. Next base: position 17,718 of record SMDT01001458.1, on the reverse strand, counting down.
CGTTAATAAGTTTGACTCATGTAAGGAAATAATACTCACTATCACAAGTGCAATCACATAATGAGGTGAGTTTCCTCACACGATCACCAAGTCTTGGAGGCCTATAATAAGTCCTCTTCATAACAGTATGAAGTATGTTCTGCATACCATACTAGGGCTATCATTAAGCTTCACATTCTCTTCTCGAACCTATACTACCTTATATTTTATGGAGGCCTTTCCTAAACACATAACTCCGAAGCCCTTAACTTTATCCTTAATTTCAGGTGATGTCATCACTAAAGGTCTTGAGCATCCCAGAAAGTACATTGAATATTATATTCATGCTTTATGAAATATACAAAAAAATAATAATAATAAAACGTAAAAATTGGGAAAATAAAAAAAATAGGGGAAGAATATACTAGAATAACACAAAAGTAAAAAAGGATAAAATTGAGAAAATAAAATCTTGAGAAAATTGAAACATAAAAAAAAAAAAGTAATAATACAAAAATCAAAAAATTAAAACTGAAAAAAGTAAAAGTAAAAGAATAAGAAGAAAAAAGAATAATAAAAAATAAAAACGAATAAAACTGGTAAAAGTAAAGCTAGAAAAAAGTGAAATATCAATAAAAATAGAAATAATGCAGGGGGAAAAAAATGTAAAACTGGAAAAAAAATGAAAAAGAAAAGAGAAAATTAAGAAAAAAATGCAAAAACTGCAAAAATGTTGCCATAGCTTTCTTGAGCACACAACAGCCAATCTGCTAAATGTGGGACTGTCCTAAATGCGTGATCTTTATACCAACTCACAAGAAAGTCACGCACACACAAGTGACATGGAAAAGAAAAATTAAGTATAATTCTTCATAGTTGAGGACATGTTCACCTTAACTATGCTGTGAAATAATTAAGGACATATTCAGCAAAGAAAAATTCAGACTCTCCATGGATCAGGTTGAAAGTCCTTTGAGACCAATGGATTATGGATCTGGTTTGCACAGGTTAGGGTCTCTGACTCATGTATTCAACTAGATAGGATGGGATTCAAATTCCTGTAATTGGAGCCAAATTTTTCCTTCCCCATTGACGTACCTTATCACTTTTGTTTTCGAGAAGGGTCCAGAAAATGGTTTCGAGATGAGATCGATTGTCCGCAAGGAGATAATTATTACATCCAATGGGCACCAAATTTGTACTGTTCTTTTTAGCTTTATGTAGCTTTCCCACTTCTAATCACCAGAATGTAGAAACCAACTGTAACAAGAAGACCATGACCACCATGTTGAAATAGCAGAACGGAACTAGCAAAACAGAAGCCCACAAAAGTTCAACAGTCTAATTAATAAAGTGAAATAAACAAAATAAATAAACCGTTCACGAGAAGTATGTATCTTGTAGGACAATCCAAATCAGCTGCTTCAACTGATCAATAAAATTTGGTGATATTACACTAACGCAGAGAATAGTAATTCATTGACATCCACAGACTCTGATTCATCTGCTCGATCTTCTGCATGTAAAAGAATTCTGTTAACTTAATTACCATTCTTAAAAAAGTATAAGTTTAATTATTATCTGTGAGCAACACAAACATAAAAGTACCCTAAACCTTCCAACAATAATGTATTGCTCCTATATTCATGCCGTGAATGGTTTCAAATTTCAATTTCACTTCTTCCAGCTTTTGGGGTTTCTTTCTTAGCAGCAACACGAACTTGCTTAACAGAATACCACTGCCTAAAACAACAACAATGCAACTAGTTGGACTCAACTACATGAATCCCATGTCTCAATTTGGCTATAGAATACCACTCCCTAAAGCAACTAAATAGCATTACACTCAGTACAATTTATCAGAGGGACTCCCTCTCCAACAGGCATTAAGAACTGGCAACGGATCAGCCTCTGATACTCATAGCCATTTCAAATATCGAGCATAGTAACAATCATTTGGCTATAGAATACCACTACCTGAAGCAACTAAATAGCACTACACTCGTCACAATTTATCAGAGGGACTCCCTCTCTTACGGCAATTAAAAAGTGGCACTGGATCTGCCTCTGATACTCGTAGCCATGTCAAATGTTCCTGAGGAATAAATTAAACCCACATCTTACCAGTCCTTGTTGTGACTTGAGCTGTCCATTCATCAATAATCTGCATGAGTTGCAAATCCAAGTGAGAGGAATTCATTCATGACACACTATCTCCTGATTTTACTAGAACGAAATTAAAATGTTTGTATATCTGCTATGTTGGCTGCCAAGCAGAGAACTTCCCAGAAGACATCTCTTCATAGGAATTATTCACAAAGCAAAGCCTTCTAAGTTTAATCTAGGTTGCTTGCTGGCAAATGGTGCAACAGCTATACACACCACTTGGAAAAAGACAACCATAGGACTGAGACACAGCACTATCAACTGAGGATTTGGCAGTTTGGTAAGAAATTTCCATGACTGCATTGTTTTGTTGTTATCTTGTTAACCTTTGTGGAAATCTTTCTCAAGGGATACGATTAAGTACAACAAACTTGCAACTTTGCAAAATCACCATTTCTTCTAAAATACAGTTTCACTGGACAGATATTAAAACTTTCATCATTTCATTATAAAATATACTAATTCAAGTGAAAATTTGGCTTTAGAAACAGAATCTTAAGAATTTTCAATACAGACATTATCTCAAACAACTATATTTGAACATCTAATTTGAAGCTACAATTCACATTTTCTTCATAATCACTCAAATATTGCAAAACAACAAATTCTTTAAATATTTTTAAAAAATAATTAGTTATTTATGAAATGGCAATTAAGGCAATGATATTATTATTTCTCTTTAAAAGTGATAGTATGTGTACTAAGAGCAAAATGTATTGATGTCCCTCATCGTTTGTGTGGAAGGAGATCATCATGATTGACATTGGTGCGGGTGGACACTCAGTAATAGTTACCTGAAATAGCAAAGGAAAGAGCTAAGAGGACCCTGAAGTTTTCCAGGGGGGAGGGGGAGCCTCCAACGCTCAAGTCAGGTGGAGTGTTTGGAGGTTTGAGAAAATAGAAGAGCACAAGAGTACGGAAGAGCTTGGTTAACCTAATGAAGATGTCTCTCGTATATATAGGGGCATGAAGCGAGGTCACAATTGTGTGAAATCCAGATCGGGCAGGTGATGTGTCCAATCAGATTCTATGGCACGCCTCCTGCCAGCTAGTCCTCTGACATCTGCAGCCAACACTCTTGTCATGCCACTCAGTGTACAACTGCAACAGTCTGGCCAAGGTCCTTTGCAAGACCTTAGAGGAGGATGGTCAAAGTCCTGCTGCTAGGCAAGGTGCCTAGGTAGCCTACTGGAGGTGCCGGGTAGGAACCTCGGTCATAAGTCATTCCACAATCCCTCCCTGGGTATTCCGAGGTAGGCATGTTACCAGAGTCCCCCCCCCCCCCTTCTCCTAATTTCAAGTACTCCTCGAGCTTTAGGTACTCGGCCAATCATGACGATTAACACAGAGTTGCTTCTCAAAGCTATATTTCATTCAATGACGTATTCTTTTCTAAAATTGGATCCACAATTTCTTTTAGCTTATTGATCCTAACATTCTTTTTAATGAGTAGTAGTATCTAATTTCACTTAAGAAAAACAAGATGTGAATTGATTCATTTTATTAATGAAACAAAACTTTATCAAACCCGATTCTACATGTATTCCATGCATACCATGCCTTTGAAAACCTAGCATGTATGTGAAGTTGATTACACACATTGAACAAGGATATCTCACGATGTACTTATGGAAATTCTGTGAAATATGATGTTGACTAATGGAGATTTTGCATACTAGACACTCTCTTGGGGTTTTCCATCTGGCATTGTCTCTCAAATAGGCTGAGTCAGCTTTTTTTTTCCTTGTTTAAATTTTGGTTCACGCCCTTTTGTATCCCTTAGAAAAATTCTTCTTTCCCAATAATAAATAAAAATACTTGGTTAATTGAACGAGAATATCATACATTTAATCCAAAATATCTAATTTCCCAAGTAACATACAGTTTGAAGCTAATGATTTGTATGTTCCAGTACAATGATTAAGAAGTGTGCTAGGCAGCCAGTAAGGTCATACCACACTTAGCAGTTTCAAATGATTGAATGATGTTGGCAAAAGCAAATGTGATGTTTTTAAGATCTTGTTGGAAATTCTCAGAAAGTTTCCATGGCCAGTGGGTTGGTGTTGGGTAAAGATAAAAAGGTTAACCTGTCAGGGGGATATATGAAGATTAGATGAAAGAAATAACAGAGGCTATAGGAAATCAGGAGAGCCATTTATCTGTGAAATATTTGGGTGTGCCACTCATGTCTTCCAACTTCAAATGAACAATACGACAGTCTAGTGAGGAAGGAGACTAATAAAGCACAATGCTGGTCCACTATTCTGTAAAATTATGCATAAAGAAGGCAGTTGAACTTGACTAAATGCGTGTCCTATGGGATTCAGAAGTACTGAAGCCTGGTCTTTATGCTGCTTCAAGCTGTGATAATTAATACTTAAGTATCTTCAGGAACTAATACACGCTTAAAGTGCAATAGCGAAAGGGGCAGCAGTAGCTCAACAGGTGTGGAACTTAGCAACAAACAGAGTCTGTCGGTAAAGTGGATGCAATAATTTTACATAAAAGGGATAAAGTATGTTTAACGCAGATCAAGGTGAGTGACTCAGCAAACTGGAAGGCTTTGGTAAGATGCAAGGAATTAGCAGATCATATTTCATCCTCTAAGCAGTCAATACCAGCACATACAAATCAATCAAACCAAGATCTGAGACCATAGAATGAAGGTACTATGGCATGTGAGACATTTTCCAAACCATGCAATGATCTTTTGGTTAGCATGTCATGTCAGGTTCAGAGATGAAAGAAAATTGTATAAATTGGGGTATTGGGACAGATGATATGTGCAGCTTGTGTATCAGACTTGGTTAGATATTTTCTACAAGTGTGGTTTCTTTCAGGGACTCTGGCAATTGTGTGTGTCCTATGAGCATAAAGGGCAGTCCGAGTCATTTAAATGGACCAGTATTTTCAAGTAGTTTGACAAAGAATGTAAAAAGAAAGAGGGTGAGTGCTAGAACTTGTTAAGTAATAATAGCAGCAGCAGGGTATTACATTTGGTGTGAGAGACATGAAAGTCCAAGAAGCTAGAAGATATTGAAAAGTAGGTAGTTCAAAGTATAAGGAGGAAGGTTGGTTCCTTACAATTGCAAACATGATATGTTCTTAGTTGTTTGTTTTACTTTGATTTTGTGTGTCCGCTTTGTCCAGATTTAACTATTATCTACTGGAGTAACAAGGAATAACATGTCTGTGCCATAAGGCACTTCTATTAGAGAAGACAAAGAATATGTAGCGAACAGCATTAAGCTAAGTCAACCAAAACAGTAAAAGGTCCACTAGAAGCAGAATCTATCAAGGAAGCATTTTTTCAGCGATGGGTGACTAACATAGAAGGGAAGCGAAGGGGCCAGAAAAAAAAACAAAAAAAAACCTCATTAAAGATGGCGAATTCAAGATCATCAGAATCACTAATCACGGGAATGCCCATTGAAGCTTGCATCCGCTGAACTAGGCTTCTGTTTCCAACAATAATCCTTCGAGCCTTATCAATCAGATCCTGCAACAAGATCAACAGAATCAAATTAGATTAACGCAAACAGAGTTTAGCATCACCAAGCCATACAGAAAATTAGATACCAAGTTCATGCCAACCCTAAAAAAATGACGACTGATTTCAGAATTCAAACAGCGAAAAACTAATCAACAAACTAGACGAACTAAATTCGAAGCACCCAACATGAGTAGGTGAAAGAAAGAACCTGCTTCGCCGACAAAAGCTCGCGGCACTGCTTTTTCAAGCTCGGCAATTCTTCCTGAATCTTCTTGATCCTGGAAACCAACTTCACGGGATTTGCCTGCATTTAATACCGAAACAGCACCGTCAAGCCCCCCTGTCATAAAAAGCGAACAAAAATGAAATTGGAACGAGAAAACCCTAGCAGAGATTCTACATTGTCGAGATAAATCTGTTGGAACTCCTCTTCTAGCTTGTGCTGAACCAGCAGCAGATCGTAGTTCGCTTTCCTGAACAAATTCGCCAACCCCTCAACTGCTTCGTTTTCTAGATAATGACGATGACCCATTCCTTTTCACTCGCTTGATCAATCGATCGAATTAGCTTTTCCTCCCTCCGCTTCAACCGCCAGTCCGACAAGTGTTTGAATACTTCAGAGTAGAGGTGTTCAGTGGGCCGGTCCTGACACGGCCCGGCTCGGGACCGGCTCGCTTGGAGCACGGCCCAGGCTCGGTCAAGACCGGCACGGCCCAAGCCCGCTAGAAGACCGGTCGCAATGTGGGCCGTTAATGGGCCTGGAGGAGGGGGGAGGGAGGTGGGCTCGGCACGGCCCAGGAGGGTTTTGGCACGGCCCGGGCCGGGACCGGCACGGCGACGGGCACGGGACCGGCGGGACCGACGGCGGCGCAACGGTCAAAATTTCTCCAACGTCCGAAAATTTTCAAAAAAAAGGGCAAATTACACGTTTGGTCCTTCTAACGGTTGGCAGCGTTTTTTGGACCCCAGAAATTACATTTTTGCCCCCTCCAACAACTATTTTGTAAGGGTTTTTTAGGCAAAAAAAAAAAAAAATAAGGCCTTCCCCTATAAATAGGGAGGCCATTTCCACCATTTCTTCACACCAATCTTAGCAATCTCTCCTTCTCTACTAATATATTCTCTCATTTCTTTCAAGCAGTCAATATTATTTTCTTCATTCTCAATCAATTCTCAATTACTTTCGAAGCTTGTGTTTTGCTCAATTTTGCCTCACACAAATGGCATCAAGAGGAAAGGGAAATGCCTCAAGCTCTTCATCCCGCACCGGTTTGAGGTCATTTTTCCGTGGCCTTTCCCGACCGGCGACCCGTGGGACTCATATCCAACAAACTGACGATGACGAGCAATTCGATATGAGTCAATACGACTTGGGCCTCGACGATCAACTTTCTGATGACGACGTTGAGGAAGTGGAGCCCACGGCAGCAGGGAATGTTGGTGGAGGAGATGGTTCTGAACAAACCCCGACAAGCCATCAAGCCGAACTTCTGCCAGAAGGTAAGACGGCGAGGTGCACCGCATGGGTTTGGGAGCATTTTGACCAAGTTTTTGAGAAGGATAGTCATGGAAACAATGCGAGGTTCGCACAGTGCAAACACTGCAAGCAAAAGCTCTCGCACAAGAAGAACGCTGGCACAGGAACACTGAGACGTCACATGGAATCAAAGCATCCGACTTTATGTCCAGATGCAGCTACGAGTACCGGCGGTCAGACACAGCTTGCAAGCACTGCCGGCGGATCAGGTATTTTTAAATTTAATCAAAAAAATTGTAGAGAAGGCATGATAGAATGAATGATGTTAACTGAAAAACCATTTACACAATCGGAAGATAGACACATGGAAAAATGGATTACATCATACTTAAACCCTGCTTTTAAAAGAACATCTACGACCACTACTAGGAGGGAGGCATTTAAAAGTTATGAAGCTCGTAAATCAAACTTACAAGCATACTTCTCTGCTTTAGATCACTGTATCTCATTTACTAGTGACATGTGGACTTCACCACTAGGACAAAATTATTATTGTATAACTGCACATTGGATTGATGATAGTTGGGTCATTCAAAAACGTATAATTGCATTTAAATGGATGGAGGTCGATCATACTGGTTGGAACATATTCAATGTAATTTCAGAAAGTTTAAAAGAATTTTTTTGTCATGACAAGGTTTTTAGCATAACATTTGATAATGCATCAAACAACGATGTCGCGGCTGAGACATTGAAGGAATCACTAGAACCTGTCCGTGATGCCGCATTTTTTCATATTAGGTGTATATGTCATATTTTAAACTTAGCTGTCCAAAAAGGTCTTCAAGTTTTGAGTAATGAAATTACTCCAATTAGGTGGGCACTCCATTATTTAAAGTCAAGGACGAAAGTTTCTAAAGAGTTTAAGCAATATTGTCTGGAAAATGGCCTCGATTTTAGTTGGAAACGTTTTAAACTTGATTGCCCTACCTGAAAATGTTTTAAACTTGATTGCCCTACCCGATGGAACTCCACTTATGAGATGTTGATAGATGCGATGCCATTTGCTGCATACATGACATGTTTTATAAATGTCAGAGAAAAGAACACGATTTTGAAACAAGAGATGTGGGATAAACTGTCAAAATTGGCTGCTGTGCTGCGATATTTTTATGATGCCACTGTTTTCTGCTCCGGTGTATACTATCCCACATCGCACAAAGTTTTAATGCATATGGTCAACATTGCATGGGTTTTGAACCAATACAAAGATGACGAGTTCTTAAAAGACACAATTAAGGCCATGAAAGATAAATGGATTTTATATTTCAGTACTATACCCCCAATCTACTTAGTTGCAGCTACACTAGACCCGACCGTAAGAATCACAGGTACGCAACAGCTACTTGAGGGTTATTATAGTTTCTTAGAAATGGCACATATTTCTGTTCATACTATAACTACCTCTATTGATAAGCACTTGCGAGAGTTATTTAAGATATATGCCAGTCGGCATAAGGATAAGGTTGCAAACACTACTTCATCTACCATCGCGTCTTCATCGGCCTCATTGTCATTCAATCCGGCTGAACAACTCCTCAAACGGCCCCGCCCCGTGCTGCCGCATCCGGTCTTACTGAAGTGGACGCATACCTTAACCTTGTTTGGGAGAATAGTGAGACCGACATTCTAGACTGGTGGAAAGCAAGAAGTAACAAATTTCCAATACTCTCCATCATTGCCAAAGAAGTTCTAGTTGTTCCCGTCTCAACCGTTGCATCGGAGTCCGCTTTCAGCGCTGGAAAGCGTGTCATTTCAGAGAGACGCGCAAGGCTATCACCAGATGCAGTTGAAGTTTGTATATGCAACCGTGATTGGGGTCTTGCAGCTTGCAGATTACAAGACCACAAGAGTTCTGACGAGGAAAACCCCGATGAGATAGATGCTTAAATCCACTGCTTGCTCATTATTTACTTACTTTGTATTTGATCTGATTTTGCTGTGTAGCACAGATCGTACCTTTTATTTTGCATTTAATTTTATGGAACGTTTCGCTATTGAGTAATGTAAAGCCCGTTCCATGGTATGTAAGTGCCGTTTGGCTTTAATATTAATAAAAGTTCACACCGGTGGTGGTGTTTTACTCTTAAAACAAGTAATTATACAAAATATAAAGATAAGCTTAGAATAAATATTAGTTCTTCTATCTAGTTTTTTTACTCATTATTTTATTTATTGTCTTGTAAAGTAAAATCTTGGTAATCATGGTTTGTTTCTTTAACATAAAGAATTAACTTTAGTCCTTAAGGTTTTAATAATTGACTTAATAAAGGTTACAAAAAATGGTTTAACTCAAAATCAAATATATCAAAGTTTTCCAAACTTTTTGGTCAATTTCTTACCTTTTATTTTTATTTTTATTAAGTTATTCATTTAACGTTTGATTAATTTAAAAGTCTAGTAGAATTGAATATGAAGTGGAATTTAAGATCCACTAGATTATAAAATATCACTTATAAAAAAACTCTCATACTCTTGTTTTTATTAAGTTATTGATTTAAAAGTGAAGACTAAAACTTAAAATTAAAATAAAAATTATAATTTTAAAAATTAATATTTAACGGGCCAGCTCGGGTTCGGCCCAGGACCGGCACGGGACCGGGTCAGGACCGGCACAGGACCGGCCCGTGTAAACACGGGCTGTGCCCGGGCCCACATTACTTAGGCCCAGGACCGGCCGGTCCGGTCCGGTCCCGGTCCGGGCAGCCCGTTTGTGCATCACTACTTCAGAGGACATAATCTTGCCGAGGTATTCATGTTTGGATAAAATCGAATAATTTAAATTGATTATTTTAATTAGATAAAATAATTCAGTTATTTGATTATTTAATTTGAATTGGGCCAAAATTAATTTTTTTATTTGGTTATAGGATTGATTATTGGTTTTTAAGTTTAAAATCAAACAAACCAAATAAATTGAAAAGTAATATGTATTTTATAATTATAATCGTCAACTCCATGTGTATAAGCTCACTTTTGTTAATTTTAGACTATATGTTATGAATCAAATCTTAAGTTTAGGTATAAATAAAATATTACCAAAATTTATCATATCTTTTTCAAGTTTTATTTTACTTTTTCAGTTATCATGTGTTTAATTCTAATAAAAAAGAATTGAATTACAAAAATTGAATAAATTGAATTAAAATTTGAATAGTTCGAATAAAAACAAAAAAAAACTGAATTATAATTAAAATGGTTCGGATCAATTTTAATATTCTAATTTGGATAGTTTGGATTAAATTTACAAAAATAAAAAATTAATCAAATTGTTCTATTCAGATCAATTCTAAACCAATCTGACCGAATAAACATCCATAATCATATCGGAATTTCAAATGGGATCCCACACTTTCAAGATGGCTATTTTATATTGGCCTAAAGCTATTTTTTGCCCCTAAGCTTGGTAGACTCGAATGTTTAAGCCCCTAGACATCAATTAGGTCCAACTTGACCCCTAACTTGGTGGAAAACCTGTACAATTTAGCCCTTTTGTTTCCAATTGTAGTTATGTGACCAACTTTAGTAAATGTCGCTTGTTGTTTCGTTAATTGGTTGTGCACAAGAGTGCTACTAGTTTGCTTGCTCCAACAGAGGATCGGTCAAGAGTGTGTTTTAAAACCCTAATGTAAGCGTACTATGTATGTTGAAGTAGGGTAAAAAATAGTATCATTCTCACAAAGATTGATTGACTTACTTGCCAAGTATCACTATTATAAGATAATTTTAGCTAAATAAGCAAAACTGAATGAAATTCCAAACATGCAAAATAAGTAACTAAACCTAACTGAATGGAATGCTACTAACTTAGAATGCAACAATACAATGCTAAATTGTGGTTTTTATCAAATGATGAAAGCCCACTTCCTATTGGTTCACTGATTGACTTGATTAGTTAGTGAATTAAGGCTAATAGTTTGGTTTTCCTACTTATTGGTGAAGTTAACTGATTTGGCTCTTACTATCCCAAATTAAAGAGTCACTCTTCCAAGACTCTCATATGAATTATTAGCTAAAGAGAAGCATTATCAAGTTTAATTTACCTTCATCTAATGCCCTAGACTAACCTTCCAACAAGTCCATAGTCATCACACTCTTCTCTTAGTTCCATTCACTTTTAATCTTTTTAAAGAGTTTAAAAAAAATTCTTGGTGTAAGTAATTGTAAGGTTGTCAAAGGCGCTCAAGGTGCTTGCCTGCCTCCAGGCATCGGTAGGCCGACTTGGCATGGCGGAGGTGAGAAGCCTTCAGCCAGGCACTCGCCTTGCCTACTGGAAGTCTACTGCTGCTGGAAGTCTGTTGTCTTTTAAGTTTCCAGCCCATTTAAACTTTAATAAAGTGGGTTTTAGCAGTGTTTTTTTTTACCTAGCCCATAGACTATAAATAAAGTAGGTTTTTAGACTAAGAACACTTCAGCCGGTGATATTGAGTTGACTGGGAAAACAAAAAAAGGAGGAGTGTTGAAGAAATTGAAAAGACAGCCTTGATACCTTTACAGTCCCTGTCACCTGCCCTCCCACTAAATGTATTTTTTATATTTTTTAATGTTGCCCTTAATCAGCGGCAGTTGTCTAGTTTCATTCTTTATGTTTTTTACTTTGTTTTTTATCATATTTTGTCGTTTGCTTTTGTTTTGTTTCCTTCACCTTTTTTTTTTTGTTTTAGTTTCTTTTTTGTTTCATTTAAGGTTTAGGCAGTCTTCTATCACCTTTGTCCGTTTGCTAAATGCTCCGTTTGTTTCGTTTATTTCTTCTTTGATTTTTTTTGTTTGTTTTCTCGCTTTATTTTCTTGTTTTTTTTGTTTATTTTTCTATTTACATTTGTTTCATTATATTCTTTCTTTTTTTGTTTATTTTTTTCTTTTTTTGTTTCATTTTATTTTGTCTGTTTTTTGTTTTCTTTTCTTGTTACGTTTCATTTTATTTTTTATAAATTTTCTTTTCTTTGCTTATTACACTAGTATAGAATATTAATATAATTATTCATTGATTAATTTTGTATTAATGATAACATTGAAATGGCTAGTTCATCAGATGTTGGCAGTCGTAAAATAGACCCAGCATGGAAGTACAACTACTTAGCTGATCCTGAGAATCCAAATTCAGTCACATGCATGTTTTGTATGAAAGTGACAAATGGTGGGATACATAGGGCAAAACAGCATAAAATTAGTGGGAATAGGAATGCAAAAAAATGCATGAGCTCTCCTGAAAACATTAGAGAAGAAGTTCAAAACTATATGACTGAGAAGAAGCTCCAGAAACAGAATTACAACACGCTCTTGAACTTTGAAGACTTTAAGATGGATAATGATGATGGAGATGAAGTGGCTGTTGTTAACAGTAGTACAATGGTTAAGAAAATAAGTATTGCTAGTAGCAGCAAAGGAGTGGGCAACTTAGGCTCAAGAAAGTCAAGGCAAAAAGGACCCATGGATTCCTTTGTGCATCAAAAGCCTGAAAAGGTTATTGAAGGTGGGACGAAGATGAAGCAGATTAACATTGTCAATGCATGTGATAAAAACAAAAGAGAAATAACAATATAGTACATAGCTCGGTTCTTCTACCAAGCTGGAATCCTATTTAATGTTGCTCGGTTAGATGCTTGTAAATGTGCTATTGAAGCCATTGGTTAGTATGGGCCTGGTTTAAAACCTCCAAGCTATCATGAGTTGAGAGTTCCATTACTCAGAAAAGGAGTGGAACACACAAATGATTTGCTTAATAACCACAAGTGTTAGTGTTGTGCCCAAAAAGCCAATCATGAGATAATTGTATTTTTGCACATTAAGTCACGATATTTTATTGAGGCATTAATCCAACAATTATGTTTGTTGTTTTGTTTCTGCGTAAATTAACAAACATAATCGTAACCCTAAAATAATGATATTCTTAAACGTCCCTAGTCTAGTATTATTGTGGAGCGGGTTGCAATAATACATAATGACTAGCATATGTGGAGACTAATATGAGATATGTAGTCTACATATGGGTACAAGTTGGAGAACTTGTGTACTGGACCGACCCACCATGAGAACACTACATGGATCGTTATATGAGTGTCATAAGTGATTCTCATAGTGATCATTGTATATGTAGTCCTTCGACCTAAGATCATCAAGGTTCCCTACATGTGAGTCACATACTTTGATACTTTCCTTTGTTGCTCGTAACTGAGTGAACTTGAAGGAGGTCATTGGGTATGTCACATATCATGCGGAGGGATTTGTATGATCAAGATAGGATTTGTCCCTCCTATATAACGGGAGTGATATCTTCGGGCCCCTTGATAGAGTGAGACTTAGAAAATGCATGGCCATGCTCGGATGAGTTGATATACGATATCAATGTCATCAGCTTAAGTTAGTCTACTCGGTAATCAAGAAACCAAAGATTGGGCTATACAAGAGTGACACATTCCATGTCTCGTGCTTAGTCTTGATATCTTGGACAAAGGGACAATGGCATATATCAATGATGATCATAAAGGTTTAGTCGAATCATCGACAATCTTGTCACTTGGGTAGCAATGATGTGTTGCTAGACACTGCTCATTGCTTATGATCATAAATGTGATTTATGATAATTGCCAACATGGCAAAAGCCTATTGGGTCGCACACATAGAGCTATTTGGATCATTAGATTACATGGGCTAATTATTTGGGTTATGGTTTCACTTTAATTTCGTATTAATAATGGGCCAAAGAGTTGAGCCATTATTAAGCCCGAAATTAAATCCTAATTGGATTAGGGCTTTGAAACCCATTAGGCCTGGAAGTTGAGTCTCACTATAAATACAACTTTTAAGTGAGAAATTCGTAGGTCTCCTTGCCCTAGCCTCCAAAAAGGACAGCCACACTCTTCTCTTGCAATTCCTTGGAGGACGCAAGCTAGCACTGTGAGCGTAAGAAAAACGTATCTGCCAGGACGTGGTGGAAGCGTGGTGATCCCGAGAGGCTCGTGTGGATACCATAGAGAACCTGAACACGTCAACTGTTCAGGTTTTGTGATTCGACTCTACAGTTAAGTTAGAGATCTCAACCGAAAATTAGGTATGAAAATTTTCGAACACCCGGTTTACCCTGTTTCACTTGGATCCTGGAGGGTTTCGGTTAAATTCCGCTGTGCTGTTTGGCCCCCGAAACCCAACAACAAGGAAGCTTGGAAGAAGCATGGTTGTACAATTATGTTTGATGCATGAACCGACACAAAAAATAGAAGTTTGATGAACTTTTTAGTGAATTGTCCAGTTGGAACTATGTTCATCAAATCTATTGATGCTTCATCTTTCTTGTACATAGGAGAAAAAACTTTTGAGTTACTAGATTCTTTTGTTGATGAAATTGGGGAGGTTAATATTGTGCAAATGGTTTCTGATAATGGATCAAATTATGTCTTAGTAGGTACTTCTTTAATTTTTTTGACATAATGATATTTTATTTATTAACTACCACTTAAATTTTAAATCAACCATCAATTTTTATTTTTGTGATGATAGGAAAGTTGTTGCAAGCTAAAAGGAAGCATTTGTTTTAGACACCTTGTGCTACCCATTGCATAGATTTAATGCTAGAAGACATTGGGAAGCTTCCTCATGTTACAAAGATCTTGCAGAGAGCAATTACATTGATGGGTTACATATACAACCACACGAGAGTGTTGAACATGATGAGGCATTTTACTGACAGAAAGAAGTTGGTTCGAGCAGGGAAGACCAGATTTGCTAGATCTTATCTTACCTTGCAGCGGATTCATAAGTTGAAATCTAATCTGAGAAACATGTTCATCTCTCAAGAATGGATTACTAGTAAATGGGCTAAGGAGGCAAAGGGAAAAAGAGTTGTCGAGACAGTTTTGATGCCTTCATTTTGGAACAATATGGTGTTCATCTTGAAGGCTATAAGTCCACTTGTCTGTGTACTTCAGCATGTTGATGGTAAAGTAAAACCTGCCATGGGATACATTTATCAAGCTATGGAAAGAGCAAAAGAATCTATCAGGATAGCTCTAAATGAAAATGAGAAAAAATATAATGATATGTTTAGAATCATTGACAAGCACTGGGAATGTCAACTTCACCATCCATTGCATGTAGCTAGTCACTTTTTAAATTCAGCTCACTTTTTTGATAACCCAAATATGGAGTTTGATGGAATAATTAATGAAGGAATTTACTCTTGTGTGAGTCGATTGGTTTGAAGCAAGGCTGATCAACTCAAAATAATAGATGAGCTCCATATCTAAAAGAAAGAAGAAGGTCTTTTCGGTATTGACATGGCTAAAAGGACAAAGGTTACCAAGTCCCCAGGTAAATGCTTTTGTTTTACATTATTTTTCTCCTATAACCCAACTGCCTATTTTTTTCCCTTTAAATTCTAAACTATGTAGCAATAGTTGTTAGGTATTATTTTGTGTTATCCTATGTAGTTGAGTGGTGGACTTCATATGGAAGTTCTGCTCCAACTTTGCAACAATTTGCAATCCGAATTCTTAGTTTAACATGTAGTGCATGTGGCTGTGAGCGTAACTGAAGTGTATTTCTACAGGTGCATAATGACATTTTCATAAATTTTTATTTTTAGAAAATCAATTATTTTTTTATTTACTTTTATCTTCTTATTTTTCTTTGTAGATTCATACCATGAGAAAAAATAAGTTAGAGCAACAGAAGTTGAATGATCTGATGTATGTCAAGTATAATCAAAAGCTACATGTTCACTATAATAGGAGTAATGTCATTGACCCTATATGTTTAGACAATGTTGATGACTCAAATGAGTGGTTGGTTGGGAAGATGGGTGCTTCTGTGAATGAAGAGGAAAAACCCATTTTTTGTGATAATGGGTTGACTTGGGGGGATGTTGCAATTGCAAGTGGTGTGAGTGAACCAATAAAATACACAAGAAGAAATGAAAAAATGAAACAAATAGCTTCGACATCATGATTATAGCTAGACATTGAAAAGCAAGAGGCAGAGTTTGAAAAGACTGAAGATGAAGAGCCAAAGGGTTGTGAATTTGGGGGAAAACTTGAGAGTGATGAAATTTTAGATGAGGAGTCCAATAATGAGGAAAAGGAGGATGATTTTTTTTCTAAAATATTGCATTACTATAGTCAGTCAAAGTAGTACTAGCATCTATTTATAATTAGGAGGATTTTTTCATTAGTTACAAACTGATTTCTCTCTTGTGACTTCTATATGTTAAGCTTTTAATAGGTAAACTATATTATTTTTTATGAAATTTTTACTATTTGATGTCATATCTTCTATCATACTACATGTTTTTTTTAGTGCCCCTTTTCACTCAAGCGAATGCTTTTTTGTGTGCCTTGCGCCTAATGTGCACCTTTTGCCCTTGACAACCTTGAGTAATTGTGTCCATCAATTAACTATCACAACATTAAGCTCAAGAGAAGAGTAAACAAGCATTTGAAAGAAAACCAAAACTAAATAGCCATTAATACAACCAATAAAGCCAATTCAAGTAACTACAACAATAGAAAATGTAGAGAAAAAGACTCCATAAATAAACTAAATAGAAACATAAAAATACATAAACTGGAATCCATGTCCAGGTACAAGAAAGAAAAAAATAAGGAACCCAAGTAATAAATTGAGTTTGACTTCTCAAGGCTTCAAGAAATCTCCAAGTGCTCATAGCGTCTTTAACCAAATCTTCATAAATGCCTTCACAAATAATGGAAAATGCAAAAAATGATGGAAAGCAAAAAAACCTACCTCAAGCTTGAAGGAAGAAGAGAATGAAAAAGTCCCAAATTTTTCCAAAAGATAAGGCTTTCCCCATTCACCAACCACCCAAAAGGATAAAATCCCTCTACTAGCTGTAAGCCTTGATTCAAAATAGGAGGTAGGAGACCAAAAAACTAGGATGCAAGGGTGCTAGGGCACCAGAAAATGCCAAATTGGCACTGCAGTGCCCAAAACACGAAGGTCACTAGTACTACAGTGCCCAGGTCTCGAATTTAGCTTCCAAAATTGTTGAACTATGGGGCTGCAAGCCCAATGAACTGCCTGTATGCACTTTTTATTTTTCACTATTCTAGCTTTCATTCAGATTTGATGCTTCAGTTCTCTTATCCATTCTATAAAATGAAAGCCTAAAGCAAGAAATAGCAAAACAAATGTGATGTGCTGATGTAGAAAAAAACACTCAAAATTGATAAAAAGTCAATAATTTTGACCATACAAATTAACCTTTATCAACTCCCCAAACTTAAAATGATGCTAGTCTCTAGCATGCTCTAACTAGAAAACAAAACAACCAAAACAAAGAAGCTAACAATGTATATCCAAGACCTCATTATGAAATCATCCACTTCACAAAATCAACTCAAGAGAAATTAAGGTAAGTAAAAAAAAAAACTTTGTCACTAATGGTAGATGATCACTCCCTAAGTGTTTCACTCTTTGTTTCAAGTTGTGATGCTCCAAGACATCTTCTATATAAGGCATTTTTAGATTTGGAGATGTAGTTGCCACAAGGAAGTATCTACGTGACAAGTGAAAAGGGGGTGAAAGGGTT
>SMDT01001457.1:0-90087 GCA_005392925.1 Aquilaria sinensis | reverse complement strand
TTTTTGTGGTATCAAATTAAGGTGTCAATGGTCCCAAGTTAAGATTATAATGATACCAAATTAAGGTTTTTTGATACCAAGTTAAGGTTATTGTGGTGCCAAGTTAGGGTTCTAATGGTATCAAGTTAAGGTTATACTGATACCAATTTAAGGTTCTATGGTACCAGTTTAAGGTTTTAGTGGTACCAAATTATGGTTATACTGATACCAACTTAAGGTTCCACTGGTACCAATTTAAGGTCATATTGGTACCAAAGTAAAGTTCAATTGTACCAGTTTAAGGTTTTAGTGGTATTAAGTTATGGTTTTTGTGGTATCAAATTAAGTTGCCAATAATATTTATTTTATTAAATTTAATAATCACATATATTATTAAATATATTCAGACCAATAAATCATTTCTTTTTAGACCTAAAAAAGTATAATTATTGACTAATGATATCAATAATGTATATAATTATATAAAATAAATATTAATTCAGATGATTAAGGCGTTTTGTTTTAGGATTAATAGGTTAGGATTAGGATTATGTTTAGGGTTAGGAATTTAATGTTAGGATTATAGTTAAGGTTAATGATAAGGGTTTAGGTTTAAGGGTTAGGATTAGGATTACTTTTGGGGTTAGGGATTTAATATTAGGATTTAGGATTAGGGATTAGGGATTAGGGTTAGGGATCAAGAATTAAGGTTAGGTCAAAGTTTAGGGTTTAGGGTTTAGGGTTATGGTTTGAGTTAGAGTTATGTTTTGGTATTTAAGGTTAGGGTTAGTAATTCATTTAGGGTTAAGGATTAGGATTATAATTAAAGCTAAGGTTACATGTAGTGTTAGAGTTCTTTCATTGAACAGGTCACTGAATATACAATGAGGGTTTAAGGTTAGGGTTAGAGCTTAGGGTTGATGTTTAGGGTTAGAGATTAAGGTTTAGGTCATTATAAGATTTTGTAATATGTTTATAAAATCGGAGGAAGATATGTGTAATTTTTAAACAAATTATTAAAAATTAATCGAATGTGATAATCTATTTGGTACTAATTTTTATCGTTTTTAATTATTCATCATTTTTTTATATATTTAATCACTTTTTTGAAAAAAAATGTCGCTACTTTTAGTTTTGTATCACTTATTTTTTATTTAAATTTTTTCATAAAATATTTATTACATTTTAGAATTATTTATCACTTTTTTGGTTTTTAATAGCTTCTAAAAAATATTTACCATTTTTTTAACATTTTTCACTTTTTTTTAAGTTTTATGGCTTTTTTATATTTAAATTCTTATTTTATATTTAATCACTTTTTTCCTATATTATGTCACTTTTTTTATATTTTTATCGCTTTTTTAAAAATTTTATTGCATCTTAGATGTTTTTGTCAGTTTTTCAGTATTTAATTGCTTTTTAAAAATATTGACAATTTTGTCAACATTGATCACTTGTTTTTATATTTTATCGCTTTTTGTTATATTTAATCATTTTTTGAATATTTAATCACTTTTCTTAAAAAATTTTTCACTTTTTGTAGTTTTAATCACTTTTTTGTATATTTAATCACTTGTTTTAAAAAAATCACTTTTTGTAGATGTGTTTCACTTAGTTTTTAATTTACTCATTTTTTTAAATTATTTATTGCACTTTAGAATTATTTATCACTTTTTCAGTTTTTTATTAGCGTTTCAAAAAATTCACCATTTTTTTAAACATTTATCATTTTTTTAAAATGTTATCACTTTTTTAGGTATATTTAATAGCTTTTTTTGGTAACATGTAATAGCCAACATGTAATAGCTTTTTTTAACATGTTTGTATTTTTTTTTTAAGAAATTGTCACTTTTTGTTGTTTTTTATCACTTTTTTAAAATATTTATTGCATTTAAAATTTGTATTCATAATATGAAATACTAATATAATAATAAGTATAAATATGTATTTACTAAAAAGTATAGTCAATTAATAGATTTATATTTAATGATATTTACTTTATTAAATGTAATAATCACACATATCATTAAATATATTCAAACGAATAAATCATTTCTTTTTAGACCTACAAAAGTATAATTATTAACTAATGATATCAATAATGTATATAATTATATAAAATAAATATTTTTTTAAAAAAAATTCACTTTTTTTGAGTTTTTTATCGCATTTTTAAAATATTTATTACATTTTAGATATTTTTATAACTTTTTTGATTTTTAAAAGATCGGGGACCAGGGGTAAAAAACTGGGGGGGATATTTACCATTTTTTAACATTTATCACTTTTTTTAATATTTAATCAGTTTTTTTATATTTATTTGCTTTTTTTAAAAAAAAATTGATTTTTTTAGTTTTAATTGCTTTTTTTTAATTTATTTAATCAATTTTTTTGATAAATATTTCAATTTTTTTAGTTTTTTATTTAATAATTTTTTAAAATTATTTATTGCATTTTAGAATTATTTATCACTTTTTCAGTTTTTAATAGCTTTTTAAAAATATTTACCAATTTTTTAACATTTATCAGTTTTTTTAAAAAAATTTCAAATTTTTTTAAAATTTTTATATCACTTTTTAAAAATCTTTATTGCATTTTAGAATTTTTTTTTATCACTTTTTTAAAAATATTTCACCATTTTTTAACATTTATCACTTTTTTAATATTTAATTGATTTTTTTAGAAAAATTTTAATTTTTTTTAGTTTTAATCGCTTTTCTAAGTTTTTTATCGCACTTTTAGAGTTACCACCTATAACCTGCAAAAGTAGGTCACTTTAAAACTTATTCATACTTAATCTGAACGGAATAGTCTAGAAAAAATAAAATAAATATTTGGGACTAAAACGACAAAAATATAAAAATATAGTTGCGAAGAGTATTTTAAACCAAAATCCAATCTTTTGATCGGACGGTGAAAAACGGGGCGGCACCGTTACCCACTATGTATTTTAGAACGGTCCAGGTGGAGAATGCTGTTTGGATTCCATCGGACAAGGTACCTACCTGTATGCTGTCGAATCTGAAGATAGTCCATCTCTTCAGTTTCTGCATGCGCCACTCCAGCGGAAATCGATCCATATGCTCAAGTATTTCCTCACCCACTGCAGGAAGCTTTTGGAACTGCTCAAATTACATATCCATCCGCCTACCAAATTCATTTGAAATCATTCTCCAGATGTTGGAATTAATAAAAAGGACGTCTCATTTCCAAAGCCCTGTTTGCCCGGGATACTTTGCTTCAATGCCCTTGTATCTCTTATTATGTCAACTAATTAACTTATTAATCTTCCATCATCATCCTTTTTCTCAATCATAATTAACTTATTAATCCTTTTTATATGAGCCACCAATTAATTGTTCAAGTATTTCTTTGAAAAAGTACGTGGAAATTCGAGCTAGGTAAGAGTAGCCGTTTCAGACGTACGAATTGAGCGCTATCGATGCCAAAGGTGTAATTGGGTTTATTTGCAATGCTTTGGGTGGGCATAGACAACTAATGCATGCTTGCCGTAATTAAATAACAGATGTGGTAGAGTTTTAATTTTTCGTTACTCCCTTTGGACCAACATGTGTTTGTAAAGTAAGATTCATAAAAAATTAGATTTCACAAGATATATAATTTTAATTAATTAAGGAATTCCCATATTTAGTGCACATATCATAGAAAAAAAATGAATGCGCTCAGTTGAATTTCAGAAAAAATTCTTAACTATTTACTGGTATTTTATTACAACATTTGTAGAATAAAAAATATTCTTGTTTATGAAGAAAGAAATTAAAATGATTCACTATTTTATTACAGTCGAATTATAAAACCCTAATGATTCACCAATTCCTAATTATTAGAGAGAATTACAACTAGAGGGCTCGTCACATAATGCCTCCCATCACTCCAAATCAACCGTCCAAACACAAAGTCTCTTCCCTTGTCTACATTCTTCGTTGCCTTTAAACTAACCAAAAATCTCTTCTCCTCCCCATTTTTACTGAACGTAAGGGTTGAAGGCTCGACCGTGACTGACACTCCGGCGGGCGACCTTACCCGAACTCTATAGGTGCCTGGACTTCCAACATTCTTGACCTTCCTGCTCACCGTCACACTTCCATTAAGACCAAAAACTGTTATTGAAGGATAGTTGAAGTCTACTAGGCTAGCTGACTTGGGACAGGAATAAGGCTTTTCAGAGAACAACTTGATCAGGCTTGTGTTGTAGCCTCTTGCACATAAGAAGTTCAAGTAGTCATCGGTGGTAAGGTCATAGACGAGGCCAGGGTCCATTGCACGGTTAGGCCTAACATGCCCTGCCCCATATGCAAAGGGGTCGGCTTTTCTGTTGGAAGAATCAAGCAATGCCCCTTCGCTATTATCTCGAACCCTTGCTACAAATGAAATGAAGCAGAAGCATAAGCAAGAGCAGCAATTATTGAAGGTCTAGTCCAAATTCATTCATGTGTTTCATAGGTTTGGTCAGAGTTAAGGGTTCTTACCGGTTGTCATGATTGCAGACTTGATGGCAGCGGGACTCCAGTGAGGATATAGAGTCTTTACCAAGCCAACAATTCCAGAAACATGAGGGCAGGACATGGATGTGCCCGACTGCGAGGCAAAAGGAATCTTGCGCTTGTCTGTTGCTTCATCGGTTGGTCCTACGACTTCACTGAAAGCAGCGATAATGCTCACCCCAGGAGCAGTAATATCAGGCTGAACAAAACACCGACTACTTAAATTCATCTATTCTACAACGAGCCACTAAGCTGAGGTAAATATAAAACAAGGCTAACCTTGAGAATTGTTGGCTCAATAAAATTAGGCCCCCTGGATGAAAATGACGCCATGTACGGGGCCGGCTTAGTCCCCAGTACCGTTTTAACAGGGGTAATATAGGCAGTAGGATTCCTTATCATTAAACAGACAAAAACAATACCATTACCATGGAAAATGTCTGCCTGTTGAATAAACAAACTAATTATAATGATTGAGAGAATTACTTGGTAGAATTGATGTAGGCGATAAGTGATCCACCATCAGTGAAACTGATATGGGTAGCAGGAAGCAAGTGAGGGTCTGCTATGATCTCATTGGCGCTTTGTTTATCATTTGCAAGTACCATCCCAACAGCACCTGATTGGAGCACTTGTACACCCTTATTTGTTCTAGCATTCCGACCTCTAACACAAACCACAATCTTCCCCTTAACCTTCTTTGGATCAAGTGTCCTCGGCATGCAAAGCACACTACTCATTTTGAATCAGACAGCAGAAAGAATTACTTACATTCATCTACTAAAAAGAAACAAAAGTCTTGTCAACAAGAACTTACGCCTCTTCATCGGCTACAGAATCCAACTTGGCATCAATAGCAGTGATTAAAGGATAGAATTTGCCAGCTGGCAGTGATTTCTCAGAAAGGCTCTGTCCCTAGAATGAGACTTGTGACCAATCATTAGTTGAAAGAGATAGATGTAAATAGGAAGAGCCCAACCAACTCGAGTACCTTGAAACTTTTGTTGTTGCCAAGTTGAACATAGCTAGTGAACTCCCTATCAATGGTGCTAGCGCCCACAGTGAACATCCATGGAGACACGTTAGACACAGTCCCGGGGCTTGGCCCAGAGTTACCTGCAGAGCATACCACGACAATGCCTTTCCTAACAGCATGGAATGTCCCAATGGAGATCCCATCCTCAAAGAACTCAGCAGAGTCACCTCCAAGTGAGATAGAGAGCACGTCCACCCCATCACTTATGGCTGCATCGAAGGCGGCCATGATGTCTGCATCGAAGCACTCATGACCACTGACAGGCGGCCAGCAGACCTTGTACGCAGCCACTCTTGCCCTTGGGGAGCCACCCTTGGCCGTCCCATTGCCATATCCAAGCACATTGGCTCCAGGGACAAAACTGCCACCTGCTGTGGACAATGTATGTGACCCATGGCCCTCATGGTCCCGGGCAGTTGAGAATGACGCATTCAGCTGGCCGGCATATGCTGCATACCCTTTGTTAAAATACCTTGCTCCGATCAACTTCCTGCAATGCCATTACAATTTGCACAACATGAGTCAAAAACAAGACTGCCTATTTCTCATTAGAACTTAATGGAGCCTACCAACATGGCCAAAGCTCAATTTTTGCTTGATTAGATGTCTCAAAAAGCAAATATTTGGCTTGAAATTCCTTCATTTCCCCCATAATCAATGTTCAAATAACTTTATTATCCACTCGTAGCATGTGTAACAAATTATAATGCAATGTATACACGTTTTTTACTAAAATAATACAGTTATTGGCAAAAGATAGCTTTGACTTTACTAAAGTTGATCAGAACTCCGGACAAGGAGGATTGGTTAGCAAGCCATGTGAATGGATGTAGGTAGGCACATAGCAAAAACCAATTTTCATTTATAAAGGTACATACCAATGATGATGAGTATAGCTCAAGGAACAATAGGTCAAATGTCAAGGGCTGTTCTTTCTTTAATTAAACAAATTAACAACAAACATGTAAAGAAACAAGAACATGTAACGAATCAAAAAACTGATTAAAGATACCAAGAAGATGTTATTATCTATCACTAGTATTTCAACTTTTAGGATATGAGACCAAAGGATGAATCCATTTCATACCCTAAAAGAGGTCAGCTGTGCAACTTTATGAAAGGCTTATTCATTGGACCCATTTCCCCCTAAACTTTTTACCATAATTGGATAACAAAGACAAAAATTTTCATGCATCATCGTGATTCAGCTTGGAATGGACTTGCTTAAATAACCTATGGTCATAAAACGCAATAAAACCCCACATGGACCAAGCGCAATATATAGTTCTCTTAACATTGTCTCTAGCTACTTTTCTATGACTAAACCAACGCATTCAGAAGAGAAGCAAGTGATCATTTGGGGTGAACCAAAATTACGTACGGACCTGTTACAGGTAACTCCGTTAGTCTTAGAATTAGACTGACAAGTCCCCCGCCACCTGGATGGAACCGGTCCCAACCCTTTGTCACTAAAGCTCTTTGATTCTGGCCAAACACCTGTACAAATTTCCAATTTTGAAAAAAAAAAATCAACTATTTTAGCAAAAGTGCATTATTTTGAAAACACTAAGCAAATCAGTTATTCCTCCTCATGTTCCTATAAAAAATAAAAAATAAAAAATAAAAAAGGAGAGTGGCAAACATATCAATACACTGCGCAAAAAGGTAGAATAAAGCATGAATGAATAGTCAAAAAAATATTTTGCCAAAGACCCTACCATTGTCAGGTTCACGTATAAATGCTGATCATATGATTGCATATCAGCATTAGATTAACTCTATCGCAATGGAAAATGACCTTTTAAAGGTCATTACATGAGGATGAGTCCTTTCCTATGTTCATACTTTAACCACGAAAAAAAGATGCTACTTGCAAAACTACTGTTATACAGTTTTGGTAAATAATAAGTCAAGTCAAAAGCACAGTAGAAAGAATTGTTCTACAACTAGTAGTCAACTTGAGCCCGGCGGAGTCATCCAATTCCACACCACTGTAAAGAAATTTGTTGGCTAAAACGTGCACACATCAAATCAAGCCACTAAAACCCATGCAATAGAAATTGCAGAATGGCTCTTCCAATTTCCAATAGGTTGCCAAAAAAACATAGATTAATAAGGAACCTCTTTTGAATTGAGAAGGTTTACCAGTGTCAAGGTTTCCAATAATTGTATCTTCACCAAACCTTGCCTTGTCCCAGACGGAGGCTGGAAAAGTGACCCCATTCCTTTCTAGGTTGAGAAATTCCCAGGACCTTGTTGTGTGGAGTTGCCTGCCTTTGTTCAAGAAGACAGAAACTACTCCAGGATGCTCTGCGTTGGATCAGATTCAGACCAATAATATCATCTTAAGTATGTACATCTTCAAAAACAGAGGAAAACAGAGGAAAAAAACGTACTGGCAATCTCTGCTGCTTCCTCGTCATCAAGGAAGGCAGCAAAGCCGTTGATGTTTCGAGTGTAGGAGTAGAATATCTTGTCTCTTGCCAACTGTGGACTGCAATCACCAATAATATACTTTCAAAATGTATGGTGAAAAGAAAAAAGGGGAAGAGAATTGTTTTGCTTGCCTGCCCAAAAACAAACCCAGGAGTTCGTAATGGGAATTGGTGACACGCTCGAGGTGGGCAGAAGTAGGCTCCAAGCCATGCGTGTGCTCTCCCAAGTAAACTATATACGACTGCACAAGAGAGAACAATGGATTCTGATTAATCAAAAACATTACTTTCCCTGAGAGAGTGTGGAAGCGCACATATTGTTGTCATGTGAGTGGCTGAAAAGGGATGAACAGCCCAACCCAAATGGAGTTCTGGTCTGGTACTGAGAATCAATGGAGGATCACCAGAAAAGAAGAAGCAATAACCAAAAGAAAAGGAAAAGATTTGAAGTTGATGATATCGTTATCAAGACTGTGAAAGAAACAGTGAAAGCATGCAATAATTGAAATTGCTGACCTTTTGGGCAGCAAAAGTGGGACTCTGCAAAAGAGAGACGAGAAAGAGTGGGAAAAGCAGGGGAGGGAGGAGGGAAAGCCTCATACTGCTTTCTTTGGCGCAGGAAGTGCCTCAGCTTCTGCTCTGCTACTGCTAGCACCACACCCAAAGCGAAAGGGAAAGGGAAAGGGAAGAGAAATGTAGAGAGGGGGGCTCCCCCTTTCCCCTGTTTTTAAACTCTGGGGTGTGCGCCCTGTTTCAGCCAATTTCGACGCTTGCCTTTCATAGCGGATGGCAATACAATACAAATCTTGTTCCATTTGGCAAGCGACTTTTCCTTTTTGGGGGGAATCGGAGAGGATTTGGGAAGACTGTTTTTATTTCTCATTCATTCATCCCGACGGGATCACTTGCCATCACATTTGCATTTCTATAAGAATCCGCATCGGTACAGCACAGCCACAGTTGGGATTTGGTTGGAAATTTGCTAATTCCGTGAGCCTAAAACATAGGATGGTAAAAGATAGAGCTCTAATTAAAAGACCCTGTCTATAATATATAAAGTAAGATATGTCTAGGACAACAATACTATTCCACTTAAGAAATTTAATCATACGGGTAAATTATACCAAAAATCTCAAATTTTTTATTGAAGTTGCAAATTTATCCATAACGTTTCAGTTGTTCGTTGCTGAATGCTGATCTCAAATCTTTCCCTGCATTGCAAATTCCACTGGCTCCATGAAAGATCAAGTTTATACAAAAAGTTGATTTATAGATAAGAAAAATTGATAACTTAAATCATTCATCAACTATTAAAATATTATGATACAATTTAAATTTATAAGAAGACAAATACCTGATATTTTAAATTAGAATTTAAAAAATTTGATATTAGATAGTTACATAAGAGTTAATGAATTTAAACTATTTGAAAATTTTTTTTAGTAAATTCATATTGTACCATAATTTTTTAGAAGTTAATGTACTATTAAAATAATTAATTTTTCCTCACTGTGAATTGGATTTCTGTATCAACTCGATCTTACTTTGCAATGAAAGGAAGAGGTTTGGGACCGTTTAGCAATAATTAAGAGATACTTGTTGGACTTACAACATAGATTAAAGGTTTGGAATTTTCAGTGCAATTGCCCTTTCATCATAAGATGTCACGTGTTTTTCAGAAAAAAGGGTAAACTACAGGTTTTTGTAAATGTGATTGTTATTAGAATTTAATCCCTTGATCTTGAAACCTAAAACTACCAACCTTTTTCAACGCAATTATCGATTATCTTACATTTGTAAAAACTAAAAGGCTCTCTTACATTTACCAATAAGCATTGATAATTTTATGTCAGATGCTGTAAAAACATTAGGGATTGTAACGGTTGATTTCCAAACCTTTATGTGAAAAATTACCCAACAGTTTACCTAGAAATTATTGAAAGTTCAAGTTCAATGATGTAAAATAAATTACGAGAAAAGTATCAAAACCCCCCCTAAGATACACCCTAACCTACACTTGTATCCCCAATGTTTCAAATACTACAATTACCTGCTGAAAATTTAACTCTGTTAATGATCGTTAAGATAAATAAAAAAAAATAAAAAAAAAAGAGAAACTGCCTACTTTTGCCCTCCTATCTTTTTTCCCTAAAAGGTTTGCCCCACCAACTTCTGCATCTAATAAGATAGGCCCCCACTCTCTTCCTCCACCTCCACCATCCATTGTCACTTCCACCTGCACTAGAACCATCCCTGCCACTTTCTTGCTCCACCGACGACCCAATTCGAATCTCCATCCTCTTCCACTGATTACCCATGATCGACCATGCACTTAAGACACCCATCATCATGATTTATAGAGAAAAGATAATGAAAAGAAAATAAAACAAGAAACAACATCCAATCCACTTAGAACACAGAGAGTTGCCACAGTCACAGAAATGAACCTCTTAATAAAGTTGGCAATCAAATAGAATGAAAGACAAATCTACGCCTGTACGGGCAACAAGGATAGAACTAGATCAAGGAACAACTGAGCACCTCCGCCACCGGCGTCGTCGCAGCAGACATGGGTCAGGTGTTTTGAGGGATCGCAACAACCTTTCGATAGCCTGAATGAAAATGACCAGGCAGCCAAAGAAGTTCTGAAGTCTTGGCATTTCTGGCTAAGCACTCTGGATCGCTTCACCGGTAGCATCCATGGCAATAATGTGAGGGAGCTAGAGCCTGCTTCTGCTTCGAATCGGGGTCATCAAAGTAAGAATCCGAGCAAAATCTCGATGCCACTTTGTGCTTGGGGGCGGGGTTAAGGGGTTTGATGGGTCAGAGATAAATGGCCATTAAGATTCTCCACTCTAAAGTCAGAGGAGAAAGTTGATTTGAAGGTGACACAGACAGAGGCATTCCATTTTAGAGAGGGCGGAATTGCAGAGATCGAGTACGATGAGTCAATTTTGATCCGTGTCGCCAGGGAGGTTTGGATTCGTGTACCGGGAATTGTAGAGATTGAGCACAATGAGTTGATTTTGATTCAAATTGCTGACGAGGTTTTGATTCGCATCGCCGGGAATTACAAAGATCAAGAACGAAGAGGGCTGAATTGCATAGATCGAGAACGGTGGTCGCCTCCAAGTGCTTTTGATTCTCGTCACCAGGGAGGTTCCCTGGGTTTGGGATTTCTAGATGATAGTCGAGTGGATGTGCCTTGAGATTAAAAATCAAAGGGTTCATCTATACAATTTTTAAACTTTAATCAATCAAAACATTTGAACCAATATCATTAACAAACTGACTGACGGAGTTAACAATGTAAGGGAGTAAGTGTAGATATTTGAAATAGGGAGACACAATTGTAAGTTAGGGTATTCCTTAGGAGGAGGTTTTGGAAATTTTCCCAAAAAATTACTGTTGCAATATTTGGTTTAAAAACCTTTGGGGTCAAATTTTAATTTCCGCTAGGTTAAAGGTGAACTTGCAATTTATGCATAAAATTTAGTAATAATTACAATTTGCTCAATGAGGTTTAGATAAAATTACACTTTGTCTCCTCTTGTCTAAAAAATATACACTTTGCCCCCTATTTTTTAATACAGTCCGACAGTAACTTCTGAATTCTTAATTCAGACATTACATTATCCATCTTCTAGTAATTTCAATTTGTATGGAATTCTTTATGCAGTTAATGGACATTTTAAATTATTAATTTTTTCTTTATATATTTCTTTCAATTTGCAAAATAATATTTTTTTAAATGTCAATAATTATAAAAAAAATACTATATAGATTAAAATTACTTAACGATGATAACTGTATAGTCTAAATTAAGATTTCGGAAGTTGCTATTGGACTATATTAAAAAGACAGAGGGTAAAGTATATATTTTTTAAATAAGAGAGGTAAAGTGTAATTTTACCTAAATTTCAGGATACAAATTGTAATTAATCCTAAAATTTACAATATTTTATATACAACAAACGTATTACTTAATCCAAACGGATTTACATTTTGGGAGGGAAAGAATATTTCCAAAAAATGAAACTAAATCAACATCAATTACCATTTCTATCAATCAAAGGAATCAATTCATTTTACTAAAAAGATATATGAATTTAATACTTACCAAATTTTTTATAACCATCTATCTAATCTAATTTAATGACATGTATATATATCATATTAATATAAATGGGAAGTTGACACTTCTTATTTATAACGTACAATCAAAAGGAATCAATCCTTTTACCAAAAAATAATATTACAACCGCTTAACAATTTTCTATAACCATATATTTATCTAATATAATAATATTTGGATTCATAAATAGCAAATTACTCATACATTTATAATGTAATATTATAAATAATCATTGAATATTCTCCTAATTTTTACCCATATTTAACTTTTAGGATAAAATTTTAATTTTAACCCTTTTTTTTTTGTTTCTGCCTTAACTAAACATATTTCTCAATACCTTATCTATGTGTTGGTTTCAACATGCATTATCAATTCACTTTAAATTTAAAAGTCAATTTCCTAATCATATATGTGTGTAAATAAACTCTTCTATCCATTAAAATTTTATTAATTTTTAGCTCCCCCATTAAACTTCATATATCTTATTTCTTCTGACCTCCTCTCGCCCAGCTCATTATTCAGGTGGTGTCTCCTTGTCTTAGCTATGTTTGGTGTTCCCATAGATGAGGCAAAGTTGATATATGTTGTACTTGATAGGATGCCCAATGCTTTTAGTAACGACTGGACTTGAAACCAAAGACAAGGGTATGAGCCTTGGAATTGTGCGACCAAGAAAGACCATCTAATACTTGAGTTAGTAAAGTCTTGATAGAGGTGTTTAGTAGAGTGAAAGTCTTAGACTAGTCAAATGAATGTATCTTTCTTTTCATGAATCTAGCCTCTTACAGGTTCTCAGAACATTTTGGTAATAGGGGAAAACTCCTTCCATTGTGTGATCACCCTGTGATCAAGTAGGTGCCCCTCTTATTGTGTTTCTTCCTGGTTAACGGCCAACTTGTTGACCTTTTAGCTCATAAGCCAAGCTCCAATAGGCTTCTCCAAGCCTAACCCATGGGGGAAAACTCTACTGGATCTTCCAACATGTCTCATGCCTTTGTTTATAAAATACTTTTACTTTCTTTCTTTTTTTTTGTTAAATTCATTTTAGTACAACATTCATCTTAAAATGGATGAAACATTTGTTTTTTGGATCAAAATTTTAACTTAAATTTAATTATATTATTATTTGTAAAAAAAACTTGGAAAACTATATTTGGAACATATAAGTTTTTATTTATCATTTATGTATTGAACTTTTAAATTTATGTATCAAAATATTAAAGATGAAAAAAAGGTTATAGATTAAATGTTAAAAGTAAAAGTGAATGCTACATTTTTTTTTTTGGACAAAAGAAGTAATTTGTTAAGTTATTGTATTCCTTTATTTTTTTTAAATACTATATTATGATGGTATGATTTATTGGTGAGCATGATCAGATATATATCTGCCTACTCGCACATCTATTGCATATTATTTCACATGCTGAAAAGAGAATAAAACTAAACAATAATATGAAACATCGAGAAAAAAGTCAACAATTTTCTTAAATGTGAAAATTTAGTGCTACACAATGGGAAGAATTTTAAAAATTTTAAAGTTAAAAACTTTTAAATGATATTTGTACTCAAATAGCAGACATATAGGGTAAATCATGAATGCCTAGCTTATCCGCACTCATCAAGTATTTCAAAACCAAATTTGTATCTTTTTAATTAAATATGAAATATCCAGAGAAAAAGTCAACATTTTTCTTAAATGTGAAAATTTAGTGCTACACAATGTGAAGAAATTTAAAAAGTTTTAAAGTTAAAAATTTTGAAATGTAAACATTTGTACCCAGATAGCAGATATATAGGGTAAATCATGAATGTCTAGCTTATTTGCACTCATCAAGTATGTCAAAACCAAATTTGTCTCTTATTTGTATACTATCGGATCAACCAAATTT
Source organism: Aquilaria sinensis (assembly GCA_005392925.1). NCBI lineage: Eukaryota > Viridiplantae > Streptophyta > Magnoliopsida > Malvales > Thymelaeaceae > Aquilaria > Aquilaria sinensis. The sequence goes on along the minus strand of SMDT01001457.1, from coordinate 76,108 downwards.
GAAACTACACTAAGATTGGCTTTAGCTTGAAGGCTAGGGTTTAAAACCTCTTCGAAGACAAAAAAAAACTCACTCCACTGTAAAAAACCTATGCACATGATTAAATGGAAATTGATCTCAACCAAGTAAGATATCTATTTTTTCCCCAAAACTACTGGTCTCAGTGGGTGCTAGCAACCCGGATTCATGCAGGCCATCATCCTCATCATCTGGCTAGTATAAATTGTTGAACAATATTCAACCTCAAGGCTACTGCTCTAGACAAATCAGGGTATTCAAGCCCAAGTTCTAGGTTGTTCAACAGCAGCAGGTGATCTAGTTGGGCATGACTGTGAACCAATCTGACATCATCCCACTAACTACAAGCCAGTAAGTGAAGAGTCAAACTTGCGACATTCACTAAGGGAACAACAGACTTACCATTGTACTACACCTTTGGGACTAGGGTAAGATATCTGTTAAAATCCTTAACCGTCACTTTTGTGTAGTAGTTTTTGTTTCTTTATCTTCTTTAGTCATTTCACAACATGTTTGTCATTCACTACAATAAAAGGGATCTTTGGACGTTTTTATGGATTTTTACTAGCACTTTTAAATGCTAAAATACCTTTATCAGCTAATTATAAAACGCTGCAAAAAAAATGTGATCTAGGAACACGTTAGTAAAGGTTCTATTTATTTTCCCGCATTTTGAAGACACAACTAAAATACTATTATCAGTGGCATTTTCTCATAAAAACATCGCTAATGTACTATATTTAACAATAAACGTCAGCAATATACTATATTCAATATCATTTTTTACTAAAAAAAAGTTGGCAATGTACATATCTACTGACATTTCCAGAAAACGTTAGAAAAGCATGGTGCCATTTACCAGTGATTTTGGAGCAACAATGCAACTATTAAGGGTAGCTAAAATAAATATTTATTATCCTCTTCCAATATATCATTGTTCACTTGTTACTTATTTTGAGACAAAGATATTATATTATTTCATCAATGTAAATTCCAATAAAACTTATATTGAAGCATAAGACATCAAATCATGAAATTTTTTCATTAATAGAAATTGCAATAAATTCATATATTAATCTTCAAGAGCTCCATAGTACTCATGTTCATAATACTCAAGTTTAGACATCTACTAAAAAGTAAAAATAAAACTACGAGTTGAAACTCTATAGGCAAACATTAATCTCTAAGAGCTCCATACGTACTGCACCAACTCCTACTGTATCAGCACCCCAAATCTACTGAAACAAAACAAGTTAATCCCAATAAATAAATACAAACAAATGAATCCGAATAAATGAACATAAATGAACATGAGAAGAGTTTAAAAAAAAAATGAAGGCGTACGAGAATCCAAAACCAGCTGATTACCCATAGTCTAATTCTAATTCAACTATTATGCCAATCCACCAACAAATAAGTGATACTGACATTTTGACAATTCTCACTTCGATTCTAAATGTCATCTATTTGAAACACAAACTGGTTTTGAACATTCATGATTTGCAATTCCATGGTTTTATAAGAGCTAAAAGTTCTGTTATGCATCTAGTCGATACTTCTAAAAAGTAAGAACAAAATTTCTTTTTTCCTCTGGCCCTTCACACTTAGAAGCTAGAAGGGAACATAAGCAGCATAATCGAGTTAGGTCCATCAAGCATCACCATTCAAAACAGAACTAGAACAAGTTGTTTAAAATTATACATGAAAAATCTTTTAGAATTGTAAATTAGCTTAACAAAGAAGAAACCAGAGAGAATTTAAACCATGACTGAAACATGGATTTTAACGATAGACCAAGATGAAATAGAAAGGAAACTCAATCTGAAGTAGCTAACAAACCAACTAATTGCATCAACCTTACTGATTTGGCAACAAGTATTTAGAAAGATGAAGCTATTACCAATAACTAGAACATTGGTGGATAACGAATTTAATTCACACACCTGGAGATGTTGATGATCAGCCACAGAAACTCAATCCAAAACCTAAAGAAAAAATTTAGAAAAATAATCCTGGAGAACAAACCTGAGGTCAAGCGTGGGGGGAGAGGACTTGGATGGCAGAGGATTACATCAGACATAGAAATTTTGATTGAAGGAGACAATGTCTGAGAGTGCGAGCTAGCCAGCTTCGGAATTTCACTTGGACCGCTGGCCATTCAAGAGTGAAGATAACGAAGAATAGAATCGGCTGACACAACAAGAATCATGACAATGAGATCAACATTGAGATCAAGACTGGAGAGTGTAGGGTTGGGCGAGAGTGGAGAACGAAAAGTAGGGTAAATTTCTAGAAATGTTATATAAAGAAAGACGGGTTGGGCTTTAGCTAGGCTTAGGATTCTATAGCTGCGATTTTAGAAACTTGTCTAACTTAGAAGCCCCTTTAGCTTCATTTTTAAAAACAACTTGTTGGTTTTAAAGGGTTCTTTAGTTGAGGTCCTTAAATTTGTCAAGTTTAAGGAGTTCTTAAGCCGTGTTTAAAGAAAGAGAGTCAACCTTCAAGGGTATTGTACAGGCTGTGTTTTCTAAACTAGTCAGGCTTAAGGAGTTCTTTACCGGCACTTTTTTCATACATATGACAGGAATCATGTGTATTTTCCCACATTTTTAAAGAAATGTCAGTAACCTTCCATTTCCTATGTGCCATTCTATGGTAATGATTTTTCCAGATTGCTTCATTCATACAAATAATTATGTTTTATTCGAACTGTTGCATAAATCCCAAAATATGGTTTAGTGTTAGTTTACAGTGATTGTTTTTCTGACATGGCTAAGAACTGCTTGACTTGTAAAACATTGCTCACAATGAATACCATTCGTTTTTATGGACAATAAATAACATTCTTACCAATTATTTTATTTTATTACTTCCCTTATTCCTAATTTTATTTATATCCGCACTAATGTCAGGTATTTAAACTAGAATTTAGTTTACAAGGAGAGCCTCAAAAGTCAAAGACCCAGTTAGGATATGAATGAATGGATATGGGCTGCCAGTGCCTACCCAATCTTCAAGCCTTGGCTTCCAAATCAGGCAACGACTACACTACTAAGTTCCAAGTTAAGAAGAGAATGGATTTAGGCAGGCAGGCAGGCAGGAGTTGAATCAGCTAATGCTATTGTTCATTTTCTTTCTTTATTTGGGGCTCAATTAAAGTTGCGGAGTGAATGAATTATTCCATTTTTTATCACTAATAAATGGATTCGGATCATGAATGTATGGTAATAGTAATAGTAATAGTAATAGGAAGGGCTCCAAAATTAGATACGTCCCTCCCCTCCCTCTTCTACATCCATTCCATAGTACCAATCAAGGAATCATTCTTGTTACAGTACTGCATTGCATAGGAGTAGAGGCATTAATCTCACAACTCATTCGGTTCTAGAGCTGTGTCCAGATCCATTACTTCAAGGCCTTTGTTTGGGTACATATTTTTATGTGCTGTATTCTGTTTTCTTTATTTATTTATTATAAAGAAGAAAATCAATTGCACAGCCTTGCGATATTGAAGAAAGGGGAGGAATGGATAATGGCAGGCACAAAACAATCACAAAGAGACAGATCATGTCTTTGCTCTACCTCTTCATACATAATCTACGCTCAGCATATATATTAGACAAGGAATGATATTAAAGAGATAGATCAGCTACCGCCCCAATTTAAATGCTCAAGCAAAGCTTGAAACAAGAAGCACCCCACAAAGTTATACAAGAACAGGAAAGATGACCTGCTTAATGTCATTTCTGCAGGACACAAACTGTGAGTTCGAATGAATCATGAATATAGATATGGCCGGCTACAAGTGGATAACTACATATGTATGGCTACAAACAAGTGGAAGGCAGAAAGGACCTATAGGGTTCAGGCAATGGCCTGCCCATAGTGATAGTGATAGTGACAGATTCCTTACCTTACCAATACCATGGTGGTGGTGCAGGTCCCATCTCTAATCCCTTCACCAGTACATCAGGCATGCACCTGGTGTGGAATTGGCCCAAACACCTCTGCCAGTCAAAAACATGCTTAAAACCATGGGACCCTTCAGTTCAGTACATCAGGGAAAAGAATGAGAAACTTACAACATGAATAAGCAACAACCTGATTACCAAATTGCTTTCATTAATTTCTATTGGTTAGGCTTTTAAATGTTACGCATCACCAGGCCATCAGTTAAAAGGTACTTCACTCACGTCACACAAAATATGTATGGCTTCCTGTTCCTGGCCTGGTTAGCTAAAAGTTTCTTGTGTGGTGTTCATATCCTAGTCGCAGATTGCCTCACCTCAAGGCCGTGACAGATAACAAAACATACTCCATAAAAATAAATAAATAAAACAAGGGGTTCGCCTCACCTCTACAATTTCAAAAACAAGTTCATCTTCTACTACGTACTAGCTAGCCTAGCTTTGCATCACCAATGAACTTGCACCCAAATATATATATAAATTCCAAGTGTCTGCTGCTGGTAATGGGTATGGGCTGTATCATTATTATACTTGAACTCCATGTTGATGTTGGGCTGGAGCCTAGGGCTAGGTGCATGCTTTCTTATATAGTTGAAGATGTTGGGCTGAGCTCAATATGAATGAATATATCATGTCATGTCCTGCTTTGTAATTGGCAACTGTCTGTCTGTACCCCACACCACAGGACACAGCAAGAAAGGAATTTCCTGCTGATAATATTCTCAAATCCCCTTAGTTTACTTCTTCCCTCCATCCACCCCTTTTTTTATCATCTCCTACCTGCCTTCCTTCCTATGAACTTATAAGCTAGCTATTTATTGGTTCAAACACAATCCTCAGCTGCTGCAGCTTGCAGCCTGAGAGGAGAGGGGATCATGCAGTCAATGGTAAGCATCTGGCTATCTCATCCATCATTTCTCTAACACACCCTTTCTCTACACATGTTTTAGGACCATTCACACAACTTGGCTTAGAGACTCTTATCTGTTCGCTTTGGGTAATCTATTGAGCTTCACTGCCAAAAAGCTGAACAGAAATAAGAAAATCTCAGTTTATCTGCAAAAAAATAAAAGGAAAAGAAAAAAAAAAAGTGCAGGTAGCCGTTTTTAGTTGCTTTCAGGGTAGTTTGGTCCGATTACACTACTTCTGCACTGCAGTCCAAGATAATTTTGGGTCTGAAGAAATATTGCAAAACATGTCCTGGTTGTAGAGAGTGATGAATAGGGCTTCTAGAGTGATCTGATACCTATCAGATCTGATTAGTTGGTTATTCCGGATGCCCTCGAGGACATTTCCATAGCTGGGACCTAAAGCATTTGGAATTTTTCTCTAATTGTTGCCATTTTCCTGGTAGGTAAATTTTGATTTCTGACTGAGTCTACTACCGAACGTTCCCACCCTGTTTAACTTGGTTGATTTCTGACCGGTGCTGCAGGCTGCAGTTCCCAGACACCTTTCCATGACTGTTTCAGTCTGTTGTGTTAGCTTTCCACAAATGAGTCAAATTACTCGGCAAGGTGATACTTGCATTTCAAGTCAACCTTAGTGACTACTAAGAGATTGTTGGCCCAGTTTGACAGCAAACCAGACTTCTAGGATTCTCAGGACTTGGAGTCACACAGGAAAAGCCTTACCTTATAATTCCATATCATGTTGTAGTTGATCACACGAATCCAATATCTGTACACTAAGACATCAACAAATTTCATCTACACAAAAGAATAATTGCCTGAATAAATATTCCAGCACGCTACACTTTTTCCTTCCAAGCTGTCTTCTAGGAGACACCGAAGTTTTAGAAACCTTTCCACGCACTTAGAACTTCTTGGAAGATTTCGGCTACCAGCTCCCTGTCTGCATATTGCAGGAACGAATTGAAATCACCTCGGATATCATATATTTTACCAAACTTCACAAGATACTGCATGCAACCAAACTTCAGTTCTGGTAATTGGTAAAGACAAGCATTCTGAAGCCTCTCCAGGACATTCTTCGCATCAATGTCTTCCAAGAGACTCTTATGGCATGCCTCTTTCAGGTCTCCAATATCGTATTTGTCAGCTGCTCGGAGGAGTGCCAGTCTATGGGACAGAAATTCTTCATGCTGGATATGCCCATAAATGTAACTGAGAAACGCCTTACATGCTTCAAGTGACATGTCAGAGATGTTTATGGTTGAGAGTTCTTTCTCTTTCAGATCATGAGAAAACATGCTGCAGAAAACTGGTGATCTTGCGGCAAGAATTGCACGATGAGCTCCAATGCTTCCATCAGAAGCATTAATGATGATATCTGTATGAATGGCTTCAGTTAACATTCGACCAAGAGATGCAAGGGCAGATGCATGTGCACGCTTCTCAGTGAATCCTTCAGCCCAAATGGAGCAAGGTTCCCCACCCTGCCAATTATATACATGCAACTTTTAGTTTAGGTCCAAAATGTTAATAAGGAATCAAACCAAATACAAACAGCAGAGTGGGTAAGGTAACCAACAACTTGTTCGGCCATTCCTATTGACAATCATACTCTTCAGTCTAACATAAGCAAGAAAGCTTAGGGGAAATAGATTCATACGTTTGGAGATGCAGTCTTCAAATCAAGAAATTCAACGTCAATAATGAACTTTCCAGTTAAAGGAACCTCAAGCTCCCAAACAAAGTCGTTGTTGTTCTTCAGTTGCTTGTCAGTTATTTCTGCAATTATGTAACGTGAAGCAGGCGAACAAATGAATAATGAAAATGACAATAAAGAAGCAAACGGATCATTGTTCAATAGTTATCTTCTTACCTGTTAGAACAGAAACTCTAATCGACACATAAAATTGTTCAGGAGGCTGTTTATGGGCTACATATTTCCATAAACCTAAACTGTAGGGTTGTCTTGCTTAGCTTGAGGAAGGCATACATAAGAACATGATCAAGTACCTGGATGAGTCAAAGCCTTGCGATCTCCGGCAGAGCAGACGACACGAATGATGAAAGAGGCAATCGGGGGATTATCTCTGGTTAAATTTGATACCTCTGGATATAATTTAACAAACAGCATCCGATTCTTCTCCACCGATAAATGCCTTCAAAATGGAAACCAGACCAGGAAGTACAAGTTACAAAAGCTTCCTTGTCCCTTCCCTTCTCAACAAAAAGCCATAAAAGCTTGCACTAGTACAAGCAAACTAGAAAGTAGAAACGCAAAAGCCATGTTTTTTTTTCCCAATCCCAGCTACCAAACAAAACCATCAAGCTTAGCTTCCTACAGCCCCTACTCATCACCATAATCACATTACAAGCGTAAACCTTTTGATTCCCAGAACTGAAACGAATGAAATAGAAATTCGAAACCCAATTCATTGAATCCAAAATCAATCAGAATCAACAAAAGTAGTCGATTTTTTCCAAAAACAATCAATCATTTCCAGACCAAAGAACAAAGATCAAACGAAGGAGAAGAACGGAACTGACCAATTCCACTTGCCGATCTTGAAGGGATCGGATTTTCGATAGGTGCAAGAGGCGAGATTGTCTATCCTCCATTGGGCAAGTCGAGGGGTGGTTTCGACTCTATAAGCGGAATCCGTCATCCTAGAAAGCGCCAAAACCGAAGTGATCTCATTGATGCAACCCAATATCCCTTCCAGCAGATACTCCCCTGACTTTCCCAGGTTTACGTATCTCCTCACCCCAAGCTCCCGGCCTCATCAAACTCCCCCTTTTTGCGATCGCTTGCAAACACAAGCACCAAAAAACAGTACACCTTCCACTTATATCAGTAATTTCTTTCCTTTATCTGGTATGTTCTGTTGCCAATGTTTTCTGTTGCTTTACAGGACAAAATCCAAGAAACTTGATTTCCTGGACGTGGGTATTGGTGTTGCGTTAAGCCATTTAAGCTGAAGATGATGTTTAAAAGAAACTGAACAAGTGAGATATCGATTTAGCCGAGAGAGAGGGAGAGAGGGCAGTATGGATTTTGTTAATGGTTTGGTGAAACGCTGTTCTGTTTCCCAGACTGAACTCTGAACCGTGGACGTGGAGAGTGTTGTGGTGCGTGGGGGTTATTTATTGGGAGATGGCAATTTTTGGTCTCTTCCCCATTAATTATGCACTAGTATTTTACTTTATTAATAATCCCGCGGGCATGTTTGGAAGCAAAGATATTTATATACTTTTCTTTCCTTTCTGCCATTCTTCATCCTCTGTCTTGTTTCAGTAAATTTTGTGACTTCCAAGCAAAGCATCTTGTGCTTTGTGTAAATTTTGCAACTTTTGTTGGACTTGTTTGTAAGCTTGCGTTTGTGCCTTACAAGTTTCAATTCAGATTCACAATATTTTGGGTTGCCATTAGGTTACCAACCGGTAGCAGAATGAAACCAACGGAATCTAACTAGCATTTCTTGGATATTAAAGAAGGGGCTTATATTTTGCCTTTTCTGGGTCCATGTTTTTGTTGGTGGGACCTGGGACTTGGGACTTGGGAGGAGTACATAGAGAGTGAGGTTGAGGCAAAAAGAGCAAGTTGTTCTGATTTTGAAGCTACCAGAGCCTAACCAAACCAACAAATGAGGAAAAAGACAAGGAAACTGAATAGCTTTAATCCCACCTAAAACTTTTTATGTGGGCATTAATTGGAAGATAAGATGGCATAATACTTTGGGGTGTGCACTATTTAACCGAAACCGAAAAAACTGTCAAACCGAATTAATTCAGTTTTTCGGTTTGACTTATTCAATTTTTCGGTTCGATTTTGGTTTGGTTTCGGTTTGAGGGATCGGTTAATTCGGTAACCGAAATTTTTAAAAATATTTTTAGGCTCCTAATAACCCGCATTCTACTATCGCCTGTAGGGCACCGAAACTTATTGTTTAGGCCTAGATGACCTAACCTAACCCTCACTACTCTTTTGTGCGTGAGGATGATGAGATTACTTGGGGAAATAAGAGGAAAACGTAAAGAAAAGGTAGCATGTATCAAGAAGGTATTTATAAATTCAGTTATTTCGGTTTCAAACCGAACAGAATTGAAATATTTTGGTTCGGTTTTGATCGGTTTTTCTGGGTGATTCGGTTAATTCGGTTTGTCATGGTCAGAAACCGAAAACCGACTTAACCGACCAATTCGATTCGGTCCAAACCGAAATAACTGAATGCCTACTCATCCCAAGTTCTCACCTTTTTGTCCTTTGCTTTTCTCAAGAATACGGTTATGTATAATTTCATTTAGTATAAGTTAATAATAGATAAATTCTTTTATCACATACGCTTTCCGATGATGTTTTTTTTTTAATACATATATTATAATTTGTGTAGTTTATAATATATTTTTTTATTTTTATCCCTGAAACTAAAATAAAAAAACCTTTTTAAGTTATCTCTAGTGAAAGTTCAAATAATGATTGAAAAAAGAAAGAATTCTTTTTAAGATCTATGTAGTGAGAGTTTTAATGAAGATTATAAAGTGAGTTCAAATAAGGGTTAAAAAAAATATTTTTTGATGTTTGTGTAGTGAGAGCTTTAATAAAGATTAAAAAAAATATTTTTGGTACTAAAGTAAATTAGATATTAAAAAAAATTTAAAAAGAAAATGCTTCGTTCCTTTTCAAGAAGGCCAAAAAAGGAATATGGGGAAATTAAAAAAATCTCCTTGTTGTTTGGCCTAACCTACAATTTGCCTTATCCATTTTCAAACACCAAGACTTTACCCCTACTTCCTTTGTATTGTTTGGAAACAATTTTTGAAATTGAAACCTTAATTTAAACTATCTAGCAACTATGTTCCAAAAATTTCAATTTTATAGAATTTTTTTTATAGTTAACTGACATTTTAAAAATGCTTATTTGTATTTACAAAGAAAAAAAATACATTTACGGATAAAAAGAATAGATAATTTAAAATGATTATTAATTATGAAAAAATATTGAAGACATTAAAATTTCTAAAAGATAGTTATTGTATAGTTTAAAATAGGCTTTCAAAAGTTGCTGACGAACAATGTAAATGAAGCATAAAGCAAAATGCAGGTTTTTTAAAACAATGAGGAAAAACTGTAGGTTATGTAAAATCATAATGAGATTATTTTAAGTTTTTCAATTTATTATACTAATGGGTACTTAAAATAATTACATTTATTGTATTTTCATTTTAAAATATTCTTAGAGGTTAAGTATGATCAAGCAGAAAATGGGTAGCTTGGCTAGATATCATGATCTTGCCAATTTCTTTATTGTTTGGGCTAATTTATGGTTGTGTGAATTTGTTTGATATTACAATTACATCATTAAAGTTTGAAAATCTAAGGCCTTGTTTTTCTAAATTTTTCTAGAAATTTTTTTGAAAATTGGAGAATCAAAAGAAAATATGTTTAGCTTGCAAGTTTTTTTTTTCTATTTTTTGAGAAAACAGTTTTCCATGTCATGAAGAATTTGGAAAACACTATTTTTACTGTTTTCGGTTTTCCATACCTATTTGTGTTTCTCAACTTTCTCTCACTTTCGACTTGTCACTTACCGTCGCCGCTACTAACTTTCTCCCTTGTTACCTCTTTGAACAATCTTTTTATCACTGTCATTCGTATAGCTTCATCGGAGTCTCTTTAGACGTCAGTTTCGTGGACAATGCGTCAACTCTCTCCTTTGATCGATGGATAGCAAAACTGACGGTGGATAGTGGAGCTTACGATTAGACCCTTCCCCTTCCTTCAAATAGTGCCATTGATTATCAGCAGTATGGTGAAGCAAAAAGTGGCAGCGATGGCTGGAAATGAGCAATTCTGTGGTAGAAGACAACATCGATGCTGGAGTGTTGTGTGTTTGGTGAGACGAAGTTGGTGGCGTGAATGCAAGAGATAAAAAAGTTAAAAGCCTAAGCAGCAAAGAGAAAAAAGTTGGAGGCTGGATTTGAAATCTCTCCTATTCACTTTTCAAGCTAATAGACTTAATATATATATATATTTATTTATAATGCGAAAACTTTTTCTTCTACTTTCGAGGAAAGCGCTAACTTTACGTATTCATTTATATACATAAAACCATGTTTACTTATTCCAAATAAGTAAACATGTTTTCTAAAAAGTATTTTAGAAAACTATACACAGAAAATGAAATTTCAAAACAAAAAAAAAATTTGCAACCAAACGCCAGATAAACTTTTTCATTATTTTTAGAAAAATGTACAAATTTACTATTGATGTATTGGCTATAGAGCAATTTTACCATCAAACTTTTTTTTCATTTGAAATTTATCATCTATCTTTTCTGTTGGAACAATTTTAGCATTATCATTTTGGCTATAGGATAATTTTTCTATCGATGTTTTTTTCTGTCATAAATTTTTCATTAATTTTTTTAAGGGCCAATGGCAAAATTATTCTAACATAAAAAATAAATGATAAATTTAGGGCAAAAAAAATTGGTGACAAAATCGATCTATGGCCAATATATTAGTAGTAAATTTGTATTTTTTTTTGGCTTTTTATACTATTCAACCGCAAACATCTGAAATTTGAATTTAAAATATTTGACAACTGTCTATCAATAACTTTAATATCTTTGATATTTTTTTACAGTTAATAAATATTTTAAATTATCAATTTTTTTCTTATAAATGTAAAATAATATTTTTTAATGTCAACTAGTTGTAAAAAAATATCAGATAACTAAAAATTACTATAACATATTTATCAAATAATTTAAATTAAAAATTTAAAAATTATTGTTAGAAAGTGTAAAAAATAAAAAATATATATGTAAATTTCCAAACCTAAAAAAATGTGATTATAAAATAAAAGGACAAAAGAGGCAAATTTTCCACTAAAAGATAGAGATAGAATTATTTTACCACTGATTTTTTTTATGGGCAAATATGTCATTGATCTTTTCAAAAGGTGTAAATTTGTCATCAATATTTTGATTGAGAGAAAATTTGTCACCCACCATCAAAATTGTTTAACATGATAAATGTAAAAAAAAATGAGAAAAAAATCAATTCTTAGTTTCCTTTACCTAACACATTGACCCCTAAGTGTCTAAATATATCATTTTCATCATTGTCTTTATTCTAGCACACCCATGTACCTTTTGTCACCCTCTACCCTTCCACCACAGGTGTTACCTCTACTCTTCCACACATCCCGGCAATATTCTTGGGAACACTCCTTAGATCAAATCTGGTTCAATTGATGTACGTAGAACTAAATCTAGATGGACTACAGTTCTAAAATAAAGAATCAATAGCAGTGATAGTTAAAGGTTACTAGGGGTTTAAAAAAAAACTTTCAGGGACTAATTTAAGAGTTATGTTATAAAATATTATCTGAATAAATAAAATATTTCTACCATTTAATAGTCAATGGTAATGTCCAAAATAAAAATATTAATGACAAACTTTACCTATAAAAAAAATTTAATGATAAAATTATTCTATCTCTTATAATTTAATGATAAATTTACCTCTTTTGCCTAAAATAAAATACCCTATCGTTTGTGTTGGAGGGATGAGGAGGAAAGCAACTAAGCAAGTTTGCATGAAGGCAGCCAGTTTGTTTAAGTTTGTGTTGACGCTTAGTTTTGATTCGGGAAGGCGTCATGCAAAGAAATGGAATCTTGACAAATATAAAACCGCGGGATAAATACAAGTGGACAAGAAAGGTATCCTTGTGTGGGGCACCATGGCATCCAGAATCCTTTCACGCGGCAGCCCTCCCAGCTCTACAAGTGACCTGAACAATGGCTTGCCAGGTGGTCACAACTCGCAGTCACCAATCACCATTTTAAAATTTTCTATTTTGATTATTGCTGCCGCGTTCTTATATTATGCTATTTTTATTTTTACTTTTAACTATCGCACTCGATTTTATTGTTGTAATACTTTTACTTATCCAAATTTTAAAATGTGACATTTTTTCATTTCTATTTTTATTTTTTTATTGTCACTCGCTAACACTTTGGATCACTTAGATAACATATGCTATATATTACACTCTTAATTCTAAATGTACTGAAAATTTTCATCATAATATTTCTATTAAATTTTTTATATGATAACATGGCTGATTTTTTACAAGAAAATAAAAAGAAATAAGTGTTTATATTCATCAAACTATATACTACCATATAAAGTTTAGTAAAGGTATTCATATACAGTTTTTAACAAATTATTGCAGCAAGGTCCATAGAAAAAAAAAACATATAATTAACGGAAAAAACAGCATTTCTACCATTAAAGTATAGGGTGGACAATAATTTTGCCAATATAGTATTTTTTTTTGGCAAATTTACCATATTTGCCATCAATATTTTGGAATGAGGAGGTATTTACCACTATGACATTTAACAGTGGAAATATTCAGCTATCATAAAGAATATTCCATCAAGAGTAGGGTGAGCTGCATTAGTTGGACAAAAATGCCAAACATGTTAGCCATACAATTGGTGCATTTGATAAGGTTTGTGGGTTAGACAAGGTGGGGAAACAGGTAAGTCCTCAATTCTTTCGACGATGATAATTTTGGGATGATTGAGAGGCTGGGCTTTGACACTGATGATGGTGGCAACATCCAGGAAGGGCAGATGAAGTATAGGGTCGTCCAATGCCAATGGACCACACATGAGGCATGGCGGGGATGAGATGCATCCAACTTTTCCCCCTTGATACAAAGTCGCTAGTTGCTGGTGAAGCATGGGAACTGTGGCAATGTTTAGGATGGGGTGGCGGTTGGCTAGGAGCAACAGTAGCAATAATTACCCAAGCAATTATGACCAGCAAGCAACAATTGACGGCAATTGCCACCACTAGCATTGAGCAAATCTATGGCTTGGGTTGTTGCAACTGGAGCTAGGATTACGGTGGTTGTGTGAGCAAGTTGAAGGGAATTGTGGTGAAAAAATTTACCGGGTGCCCTTCCTTAGCCTTCCATTTTTCAATAGGTTAAGGAAGACAAGTTGGAGATAGTGATTTTGATGTTAAAGATAAAAGTTTAGGGCGAAAAAGGGAAATAAATATAATTTGCATAACTATACTATAATTTTTCCTTTTTATCAATTACTAAGTAAAAGAACCATATTTACCTCTATATTGGTTCCACATTAACAAAATATTACCACATCATTACTCTCTTAGTGCGTCATAACATATCATTAACAGTAGTAGTAAATATGCCCATTTTAAAAAAGTCTATAATAAATTTGCCCGAAAAATACTTTAATAGCAAAATTATTCTCCACCTTATATTTTAATGTCAAAATTGCCCCTTTACCTATAATTAACCTAATCAAATGTTATAGGTACCTTTGTCCAAAAGCATTATGGATACTTGTAAGAATATCAAAATTAATGTCCGCATACTTTTGGTGTAATTGTAGGACATTGAGCCTTTTACTCTCTCAATCAAAATTTGAGTCATCCCTTCCCTTTTTCTTCCTAACTTTTAAATACTATTTTATAATGCTTCTAAACCCTAAAAAAAAAAAAAAAGGAATACCCTTGCCGCCAACGATGCCGAAATTGTAGAAGAAACCCATACATTTTCCTCATGCTTCTGATGAACAGAAAAAACGCGCCACCAATCGTAATCGGAAAAAATGCCGCCATCACAATTCCTCCTCCCAATTTGGCCAAGTAGGAATTTCGTAATGATGAAAAGGACTTTGACAAACTTGACGCCAATGATGGCTACAAGCTTGCCGGTGGAGGAAGTGATCTCGACTTTCTCAAAGCTCTCCGGCAAGTATAAGACAACAGCGTTGATGCTGGTTGCTTGCTGGGGGAAATGGATTCTGATCGCAGCAATGAGGACATGGTGGATGGCAAGGTAGAGGAGTAAGTCTTTCTAGACTCGTTCGCCATGGCTGCGTTTGTGGACTTGGATGGTCTCATTTGTGCTTCTTCGGGAATGCCGATGATGATTTTGGTATTGGCAAGGAGTAAAGTGGTTTCAGCTTGGGAATTAGGGATCTTGTCGAGGACTTGCTTGGCCTCGCTGATCTAACCCCGCATTATGAGCCAACCCGGCGACTCGGATGCAAGGAAGATGGAGGGGATGTGCCGATTACGGGATGAATCGCCATCTCGAGTAGGCAGGGAGCTTCGATGATGCATAGGTGTACACGTATCTCTCATAACAAATATACATATCAATTATTTTATTTGTATAATTTTCTCAAACTTTATCTTTATATCAAATTCGTACGTATCTAATATCTGATTTATACATATCATTATTATATTACTATTAATTAAATTTTTATCCTCATTTACATTTTATTAATTTATAAAATATAAATCTACACATACAATTGCATATATCTGTAACATATCTCTAATATCTTTTGTACATATGTGATATATGGTTTACACATATCCATCACTTGCTTTAATATTAAATTTGATACATATCTATCATCTAATTTGTACATTTCATAAATTTTAATGGAAAGCCAAATTTGATGGATTCACACACATATTTTTTTTTTATGAGAGATCGAACCCATAAATACTGTTGAATATGTCAATAACATATATAGGATATCATTTGTGCATATATCATATATTATTTGTGTAGATCTTTCACTTTCTTTGTATCCCAAATTTATACATATATGATATTTAATTTGAACATATCCACAATTTTGAAAGACATGAAATTTGTTATATTTACATTTATTTTATACTATAAAGGGAATATTAGAATATAAACATATGCAGGCATAAGAGATATAGAACATATTTGACTTACCTATTCAAGTCCTGAAATATTGGTCTCCATCTCATAACAAATGGCCGTTCACATAGTAACCTTCCAAAAAGCTTAAAATATGTTCATGAATCATGGTAATAGATTCTGCATAGTTACAAGTTGCAAAATACCACATCATACCCTCCGATAGACTTAATTAAGTGAAAGATATACCATTATAAAATGTTTTACCCACATCCAATAATTAATTAAAGTCATACCCCACAAAATGATTTTGTATAGCAAGTTGATAGTATTTTATATTTTTGATTTGTTGCTTTGATGAAAAACAATATATAGAATGGGAAATAATTTTGGAAAATCAATTAAGTAATTAACAATGGATTGGTTTCACTGATAAAGTTTAGATGCTTTAAGTAAAATATCATGATCAGAAGTTAATCTAGATCACTCATTTATTTTAATGACATTAGTTTTCAGATATTAGGTGAAAAATATTTTCAGTAAACCCTTCCAGCGTTAATCTAGCTCATGAAGTTGAAAGTATCGTTGATGAGATGAAGGCCATAACTTTCAAAAAGTAACAATAATTCAACATGCGTTAATCATGAAGTTTGTAAATAAAAAAAAAACATGTGTATCTCACATTATCTAAACAGGAAAAAAAAATCATGCTTGTTAACCGTAATCGAACCTATCTACGTTTAGGGTACTTAATGGATGATATAGGCAGAATTAATTCATAAAGCATAATATAATAATTTTCGTTCTAATTTCTCAATCATGCATCATTATTTGAGTTAGCATGATCTACGAAAGAGAAATGGTTCCTAGTGGCATTAATTATTTGGTCTTCACTCTCAAGTTTATTAACTAGTAAGTGAAGATGATGAACTTCGTTTTCAACTATATAATCTTGAAATTTTCAAGATTATATATTTTTTTTATAAAAAACTTTTTGAAAACAACTTATTAGTATGAATTCGAACCTAGCTAGCCCCGTATGCCTAATTATCTTCCAACAAAACAAAAAAAAACCGTGCTTGGCTGTCAGATCTGGCCTCTAATATGCTGGAATGGGGCAAATGAAATCCAGTTCCTGTCTTCTTAAATCCTTCCATTTAAAACAATGTAATGTACGGTTACATTGATAAACACATTATTATTTAGTTATTTTCTTATGTTTGTTTTCTTCACATGCAATTTCATTTGTTTCTCCGGCATCCATTTTTTTCTTAAGAAAAATCAGGCTCACCAAAAGAGACCAGGTTTACAGAGGATAGAGCAACTCTTAAACCCTACTCATAATATAAAAATTCTACTCAAACCCTCCCTACAATTTGTATTGGGTAAGATTTTTTCGCTTAAACCCTGATCAATTTGAGGCAAATAGGGTCGGGTATTGTACCTGTAAAACCTATACTAGTGATCACATAATATAAAATTGAAACTAAAGAAAATATTACATGCTTGAATATGCAATATAACAAAAAAAAATATCATAGTCATACGAGTATGAATTTTTTGGTTTTTTAATGTTAGAATTATGTCATATATTTGAGTTATATAGAACTAGAATTTGGTATGCATATATAATATATGTAATATTTTAAATATTTATATGCTATATAAAATATGGGGATAGGGTACGGGCCAAGTTCAGGGAATGTAAACCCCTAAATCCATACCTAGTGCGTGCAAAAACAAAAAATACCTAAACCAAGCTCGAACCCAAACAATTCAATTGGAAAAAAAATAAAAATTAAAAAAAAAACTCTATCTACGGGGTAGGATATGGTAGGGTGTGTAAATTGACATCCCTACGGTGGGTGTTGTTGACTAGGGTCTTGGATATGTTGGTTTCTTTTTATTCTTCTCTTCTTATTATGTTTCGGTCTCCCCATTGTTGGGGGTTTTCTGTGCATTTTGTCCACTTTTCCCTTAAAAAAAAAACCTTTTCAAGTATTTGGTGAGCCTTATTTTTTGACCTATGATAGGAAAACGATGCGACGGTGAATCGCAGGGAAAGAAATTATTGGCTCAACAAATTCCAAACGACGAATATTGAATGTTTAAGTTCAAAATCACGAAAGATGTATAATCATATTTTAATTAATGGGGTTTGACAGGGCGACCCCTTTTTCTTTTTGAATATATTAGTTTGGATTGAGATTAATTATTGACGACTTTGGGATTAATATTAGTGGTTAGCATTGGAGTTCAAGAAAAGTTATTTAAGAGGAGTTTTTATTTTTTAGCTTTTAATTTTAGTGATTTAACTTTTGTTATTAATAAATTATTAAAACTCTAGTACTAAGAACTAGTTTGGATTCAGTCACATATATATAGATCCATTTTAAAGAAACAAAAAGCTGTCTTATCGCCTACCTGTTTCGTTCATAATGCTCCAACAATTACCTTACCTCAAATTCTTTGCTCTCCAAGTAATGGTCTATGAATACTAATTTCCCCAAAATGTAGAAAACATAATCATTTATACTCATATATAAAATAAGAAATTGAGCTCCAAAACACGCATGCAGGGCTTACAAGTCCACATATTCATGAATCTCAAATCCTTGCCAGACTTATAATCAATTCATTTTAATTTAAGTCAGCTTACTTTTTTTTATTTTTATATTTTTTTTATCTAAAATCAATTTTATTTGAAATTCAATATTATATAGATGCAATAATCCATTTGAAAGTAAATTTTTATAATTTTTTCTTTTTTAATACTTTAAATTAAAAAAATTCATAAAAATTGAGTAAGATTACAAAAATTATATTTTCAATGGATTATTACAGCTACATAATATTGACTTTTAATTAAAATTAGTTACAGGTAAAATAGACGTAAAAATAAAAATAAATTATTTTAGAATCAATAATTAACTTGAGTTAAAATGAACTGATTGTTAAGATTTCAACATTGATGATAGGAAAGGAAAAGCCTTAGGTGATTCTATGGATCTTTCCAAATCTGACGGGCCCAATTGTTAAGAGGTAATTAGGCTTATATAATTAAGGGCTGCCAGTATTTATAAGTGATTACTTCTTTATTACACTAGATTAAAGCATGCTCGTGCGATGCTCAAAGTAAGTCAATTATTTTTGTTATAATTTTAGATAATTATTTCATAAAATCTATACACAAAAGTTAATACAGATTATGAGGTTATTTTCAACGTAATTTGACTTTTGAATGGAAATAGAAGAAAAAACTTAAATTAATAAATCTATAATTGTAATTAATATTTATATAACATGATATTTGACCGGTGAAAATGACTTTAGGAGAAGAGAAAATTAGAATGGAGATTTTGTGAAATTCTGAAAATTAAAAATTTTAAATAGTTATAACACTTGAGAAAATGTATCTAATGAGGTGATTTTTTAGTTTATAGGTTAAGATTTTTTTTTTTCATTTTTAGTAGCTTTGTTCATATACTAAAAGAATTAACAACTTGATTAATAAGAGACGAAATAATATGGAAAAAAAAAACATTTGAATGAAATGAAATAATTAGAAAGTGAATGAAATTTTAGTATGTACAGAGGGCGCTAGCAACATGACATGATTGCTAGTCTTGCCCATTGGAAAAGCTTCTCTTCAATATGTTTAAATCCAATTGTTATGTTTCAAAATTTTGGATAAAGTAACATACATATTTTATTTTTATTTTGAAATTTCTATTTATATCTCCTAGATTGTTTCAATATATTATTGTGTAACAAGATTTTAATACCGGTTTCACCCATAACTATACAATGTCAATTGTGTATTTGTAGTAAGTGAAGGGTTGACTCAAAGAGATTGAGTGTGTGAAAAATATTTGATACCAAACTTTGAGTTCTATTCTAACTAAACCAACAACTTGAATAGAAGCAAATAAGAATTGCAAACGGAGCAAACTAAACAAAACTAAACTAATCTAAATAGCAAACTAAATACGCAAATATTAAAGATCTGAAAGCAAACTACTTCCTAGAATTTCATTACCGATGAATCAATTATGCAAATTCAGTGCGTTTACCACATTTTGCATTGGAACCTTGATATTCCGAGCTACAATCCATCAATCTCTTAAAATAATCAATAAAACTCTAAAATTAATCAAATAGCTTATTGGTGAAATAAGTTCTAGACCCTCTCTAGTTGTTGGTATTGGGATTCTTTCTTGGAGCTGTAAAGTTAATTCTATTTGGGAAGGGATTGAAATAAGTTCTATTTTGAATCATATTTACTTTGAGAGAAGTATAACTGCAAGGAAGGAGAGGCGGCCTTTTTACTTTTAGAGAAGCTTGAATCTTAGGCTAATTAAGAACAAGCCAATACACTTAAAGACTAAATGATATAATCTTTTTAATTGATGTTAACACTCACTTTCAGTTTTATAATATTTTTATTTAAATTTTAAAATATGAAATTTTTTCACTCTCACTCTAGCTACTCACTACTCGCTCCCCGCTCTAGAAATGATTCAGGACAGTTATCTTAAAAATTGCCATCATGACAAGAATTTAAGTACCTAATGCACGTTTTAATTTAAGCAAATTGGTAACTGGCCTAAGGAGCTGAGGACTAATGGCTCCCAAGTCCACTCTTAGTAGGCAGTGACAATCGAAGAGATCAGGAAAGGCAGAAGAGGTGGCTGACGAAAGGGGAGGAGGTGCGGCGGGCGGCTGAAAGACCCCTTGCAAAAACTTAGGAGTTCTATTTCAGTACTTGTTTTTCGTTTCAGGTTTTTGGTTACCTATTACTTAGGCACACTAGACAAGACGCCCACTCAACATCTTGAATAATGCCATGGCGAATTTAACAGCACAGCAGTGCCAAGTTATTGGCCAAGGAAAAACAACGACGCCTCATCCGCACCAAACAATTAACTTTCGTAGCAAGTGTAGAATTCTGCCAAAGGGCAGGTGAAAGGGACCAATAAGCATATAGCTTGGCAATATAGAGATTTGAAAGGGACCATGAAGGTGACAAATTTTGGTCCTAAACCAATTTCCCAGTCACCTTGCACTTGAAAAAGCTGGACTGCTCACAGTCACAGCTCAATAATTGAGATTTGAGACGACGAGACCAACGTCGTCTCTAACTCTTAAACTGCTGGCAGACCACATTCATCTACAAATCCTCATCCAGCTAGATCACAAAATGAACTCAAGCATGTAACGCTGACATCATACACAGTAACATGGATTTTTATAAAGTCAACTTAATGTTTTCGTTCCTTCAAATAGTTAATTGACTTCATAATCTTCCATCTCAAAACAGTGAGATAAACCGCATGCTAGTGACTTGGACTTGGCGTTTACATGCCTATACCTTCACCAAGATAGACGCAAGAGGAATGCAAGCAGCACCATTCATCAGATACGGTTCAGGTGGTTGGCTCAACTTTATAGCATCCTCACCATCTTTGACCTCAAAACACTCAGATGATACAACTCATCCTCAAACGCTCGACGCACTTCAACCCCTTGCCTTTCAAGATGATGCCGCATTCCCTCACCAACATCCCTGCTCCTGTCCATTACAGACTCTCCCATCTCCTTAGGATGGACATGATAGTGATTGAAGTCTCTGCCATACATGCTGAATGAGGACTCCCTCTTATTGAGAATAGAAGACAGCCCAACATGCTCTGGGACATGATTACTGCCTGCCATCCAGTTTCTCACAGAAGAAATGAAATCAGAATATGTTGGGCCAAGCTGCTCCTGGATTGGAATGCGTCGATGTAGTTCAGGTTGAATATGTACTTGACCTGTTGTCCTGTTCAGTGGGCCAAATTCTCTATGGACAATGCAAGGTGAACCAAGCTTCAGTGGAATGTGATGTCTCTGAGGATATATGGCTTCAGAAGTTAGCGGCATCCTGTTCCTTTGCATTGGATTGCCTTGAGATGGCTGATGTTGTTGATGGATTGCACATCTAATTCTAGTTGCCGAACCATTCATCATATTGGCAATAACAGCGGAGCCAGCATGCAGTGGGATGTGGCTGATGTCATAAATGAGACTTTTATGAGGATAATGATAATTGAAATTAGAATAAGTTGGCTGCTGCCGCCGCTGCCGCTGCTGCTGTGGCTGCACTTGAACTAGTATGTCCTGAGACCGCTGTGGTTGGTGATGCCTCTCAACTGCTCCAGTAATTGCTTGAGACAGTTTCTTAGCACCAGGTGAAAATCCGAATTTGAAAGTGCAGGACTCACCCAGGAGAAAGGGAGCATCACATCTCACACCATGCCCTCTCTTGTTGTCGTACCCTGGGTAATCTTCCTTTCTAAACCTGACAATCTGAATCAGTGACAGTGAGTTCAAACGACCCAGCTCCTAAATGTTCCAGTTAGAAAAGGGCTTCTTCATTTTGTGGTTCACATGAATCTCACCATTGGCTCTAAGCATACCTTTCGCATTCCTGAAGAAACCTTGCGCAAGATCTCTATGCATCCTACACAATAGTACAGAAACAGAAGTTGGCAAAACATGAGAGAAGTTTATAAGAGACAAAGGCGACATGATTAACTTCTTATTCTTCAATGGAAACCTTTTACCTCTCCTGTTATCTTCCATAGTTTGCCACTAAAAGGCCATGTGCAGATAGATATATAGGAGTATTGATGATATTGTTAATTAACTCCAGAAACTAGTCAATCAAGTGTAAAAGAGCAAATGGGCTAATAAGCCTTTGAGTACAAAACTGTGCACAGATGTTTGAATTGTCCGTGTATTCAACGCATCCTGCTGATTGTTCTTCCTTTTATCTTTTTCAAGGGGGAAAAGAAAAAGAGAAAAACACATGTTATAAGGAAGCTTCAGATCAGGAACTAGAGTAAGAATAATCTGTATGGTTTCTAGAAATTGAAGCTTACTTGATCAAAAAGGCATTGTCTTCCTGTCCATAAAAGCCAGCATGGGGGAAGTTGAAGATAATTCGATCGAACTTTCGTTTGCTCAAATCAGGATGGAGCTTCATCTTTGTTGCATCCACCTCATGTAGCAAGTAGGCTCCTAACTTTTCCAGATCTTCTAAATTGGACTTTGCTTTCTTGTACTTCTTCATCAAACATTCTGGACAAAACAATCACCACAGCAAACGATATGAACAATGAAACCAACCGTGAAAATGAAGCAAGGTTAATCAAATGCTCACATACATAATGCTTGAAGAGATGAAGCTAATCAAGATGACAGTTAACACTTTGGATTGACTTGCTAATAGAGACAGATCTTTTGGTGTTCCTATGTTAGCAGGAGGGAGGACTAGAGAGGGCTATCAAAAATAGAAAGAAAGCCAAAATTCTGGATGGAAATTGTTGTGAACAGAAGGGAAAATTTCTCAGATTTCTCAAATCTATCACCAGCCATACAAACAAGGCAGACGCGAGCACAAAAGCAAGCAGCTTTCTTGTCCCAATTAAATTTTGAAACATGCACGCACAGCAGATATAGCACACACTGTCCATACATCATTAAGATCGAGGAGAAGAAAGCCAACACATTGCGTTTATTCTTATAAACAAAAACGTGCAATGTCTCAGATTACTCAAATTTTGTCATGCCCATGCAAAGGAGGCATGCACAAGTTGACACTTGGAAAAGCATAGCCCTAATTAATTTAATGACACAAGCTTAAAAATGATATGGTGTAAGATAAGGGAGTCATTTCATGCGCACAGCAAGCAAAATCCAAATAATGATAAGTAGCAAAAGAAATAAAAAAACGATCCGTGACGGGAGCAAACTGCTCGATCGCTGAAATAGCCAAGATAAAGAAGAAGACCCAAGGCGAGAAATTAGGCAAGTCCAAGGCCAAGGCGTTGAGACAGTGATTACAAGGCAAGAAACGCGGCGCGGATAAAGAGAATGTTGAAGCTTTAACCTTTACCTTTAGAGTCGAGAGAGGAAGCGCAAATGTTGGAAGCGGAGCCGAAGGAGGTGGCCAAGCAAAGAGAGAAGGAGAAATCTCCTTCGCCAACTAAGAGCATCTGGTGATTGGAGGAGTAGTGAGCTAACCATTTTTCTCCTCCTCCTCCTGCTTCTTCTTCCTGTTCCAGTTCCTGATCACCCATTCGTTTCTCTGCCTCTTTACCTTGGCCGCCCGTTCCAACTTCTGATCACAGACTCTCTGTTTGACGACAGGCGGACCCTGCTCTATCCACTGACAACTTCCCAAGAAGCACGTAAAGATGATGAAAGTGAAACTGACAATTACTACATGCAGTTTGTCCTTTCTATTTTTAAAAGTCTGTATTTTATTTTTTATATCTGTTAAACTGTTTAATCATAATTTTTAAAATTGTATTTAAACTATATGATAGTTATTTTATAATAATTTCAATCTACATGATATTTTTTTTATAATTAATAGATATTTTAAATTATTACTTATTTTTTATAAATACATTTTTCTCTCTGTAAATGCATCTTTTAAAGATCTGATAACTATGAAAAATAAATAAAAAAATCTTGAAATTATTGGAACATAATTATCAGATAATTTAAATTATGGTTTCAGAAGTTGTCAGATGCTGTGAATGAAATAGGGAGTAAAGCATAAGTTTTGAAAATAGGTGAGATAAAATGTAAGTTAGACCAAAACACGGAGAATTTTTGTAATTTTTCTAAAATGAAAAGGTGCTCGACTTTTTTATTTTATTTTATTCAAAAAACAGAAAGTAGTTTTACTTTTCTACCGGTAAACTAATCCTTTTTAGGCCACTACCTGTAGCAGTGTTTTTGGCTGGTTGTAATCTTTGTTTATGCAATGAATGGCAGCAAAAGCAAAATAATTCAATCGTCACCTTAATATAATCACTACGTACATCACCGATCATAAAGTAATCCATTAATTAATGGGAGATTTGCCGGATTCAAACTCTCAACGGCCCCAAGCCTATTCCAAATCCCTGAAACCCACTGCATCCAAATCAAACATCCTTTTCTTTACTTCTTTACTACTTGGAAGTTTATTTGAAAAACTAGTAATGGGAGTATATTTTTCTGATTATTATCTGAATACATTTTGTTTTTTTAAAAATACTTCAATTTAAATGTTTACTGCTTAAGGTGCCTCTTGGGTGCGGTGCAAAGATGTGCAGATAAGGAGACGACAACCGTAAAAGCATATAAGAAGACGCGAAGCTGGAAAAATTTTCCAAAATAATAAGATGCAGCATGAACACAATAGATCATTGATCCCCCAGGCCAAGCATCTTTTTTTTTTTTTTGTTTTTTTATGGTGGCAATAAGTGAGAACATTTATTATTATTATTATTATTTATCTTAGATGATATGTTTTTTGCACAAATCAACCCCAGCTATGTATAAATATTAAATATGGTAATAGCATGCACGCCTTTATTATAACTCACGTGCATGCTGCTGAGCCATGA
This sequence comes from Aquilaria sinensis, assembly GCA_005392925.1. Taxonomy (NCBI): domain Eukaryota; kingdom Viridiplantae; phylum Streptophyta; class Magnoliopsida; order Malvales; family Thymelaeaceae; genus Aquilaria; species Aquilaria sinensis. The sequence continues at coordinate 51,027 of SMDT01001457.1, read as the reverse complement.
GAGTTTCGTATTTGGTGGAATTTGTTAGGCTCATTCATTGACTACTCAGTAATTTAAGTTACATCTGCATGCAATATTTTAGTAGAAAATAATAACATAATAGTCTGTTATGTCGGTAACAAATTTGCAGTCATTAGATTTGTTGGACCCATAACAGGACTCATATATTCAGTGGCTGTAAATTAATCATAGACATAACAGTTTGTAAAGTTGGAATGATCCTACTTTAGCTAACTCTCAATTTATTTTAACTTAAGTTAATCTAAAATAATTTATTTTATTTTTATATTTTTTTTATTTAGAACTAATTTCATTTAAAAATTAAATTATTTATAGATGTAATAGGTTATTTAAAATATAATTTTTTTATGATGTCATCAATTTTTTATAAATTTATTTTTTTTTTAATGCTGTAGTGTGAGCAAACATATATATATAATGCATTAATGCAGAGAAGGAGAGCAAGTTTAAGAGTCAAGTGATTAATAGGGATGCAAATCAAAGTGGAAGTTAACAAGGTGATGACAAATAGTGTATGTATATATATATATATATATATATATATATATATAGTTGGTCGTTTGAACAATGATGATTAATAGTGTAAGAAACTGGCTGCCGACTACTAGTACTTGTAACCCTTGACAAAGAGACTCTCAGAGGCCAACCCACCCGCGCTTCCTCCGCCGTACTTACCCAGAGTAGCCTCCGAGTTGACCTTGCATCGGGCCAGGAACGCCTCCTGCGCCTTCCCCACGTTTTCCTTCTTCCCGGCCCATGTCTTGAGCGTGCTCTGCTGCAGAGCCCTCCCGAACGAGAAGGAAAGCGTCCATGGCTTCAACACCTGCACCCTATTCATCGCATTCAGATTCTGTGTAGCCTCCTCCTCGCTCTGCCCACCCGACAGAAACACGATCCCTGGAACCGCCGGAGGCACCGTCCTCCGCAGCGCCCTCACTGTGTACTCTGCTACCACCTCTGCCCCCACCTGCAAAACCCAATGCATTGAAAGCCACCATCATCACTCGCTCCCTCCTACCATAAATACACATATACATATGGATTGCCCTCGCATTCATCTAAGACGCGTGCAAGATCAAAGTACCTTGGGGCTATCCGAGCCGGGTGTGATCATATTAGGCTTCAGGAGAGTGCCCTCCAGGAGAACGTGATGATCGTTGAGGGCCTTGTAAACGGCAGCCAGAACGGTCTCCGTTACGGCGGCGCACTTGTTGATGTCGTGGGCACCGTCGGTGAGGACCTCCGGCTCCACGATGGGGACCAGGCCGTTCTCCTGGCAGATGATGGCGTAGCGGGCGAGGCCCTGGGCGTTCTGCTGGAAGGCCAGCTCAGAGGGCTCCGTGGGCCCGATCTTGAGGACAGCGCGCCACTTGGCGAAGCGAGCTCCGGCCTTGTAGTACTGCTGGCAGCGGGCGCCCAGGGAGTCGAAGCCCTGGGTGGTGGTCTCGCCATTGGTGCCGGCAAGCTCGACGGTGCCCTTGTCGACCTTGATGCCTGGGACGACTCCGTTGTCCTGGAGGACTTCGACGAAGGGCTTGCTGTCGCAGGTCTTTTGGTAGAGCGTCTCCTCGAAGAGGATGACGCCGGAGAGGTGGGAGAGGGCGTTGGGGGAGGTGAAGAGAAGCTCCCGGAGGGCCTGCCTGTTGGACTCTATGTTCTCCACATTTATGCTGGCCAGCCGCTTGCCGATGGTCCCGGTACTCTCGTCGGCCGCCAGTATTCCCTTCCCGGGCGTTGCAATGTACTTGGCCGTCTTCACCAGCTCCTCTGGTTAATTAATTTCCGGGTAGTAATATTATTGAATAGTATTGGTGGGAATCGATAAAAGATCTCAAATTGACAACTTTCTTCCGCAAAAAATTGAACTTTGAATTCTAATGTCTTCATTGGACATATATAAGTGGTTCTCAACTCCACTAAAATTTTCCCCAAGATTGTGAAATGAGAATGAGAAATCCAACCCCTTGAAGGGAAAAAGAAATTCTCATAAGTATTAATGTAGCTTCATTACTTCTTAGATAGCTTCATGGACAATGCTGTGATTCAAGTATCATCACAAGGACAACTACATGCACATATTGACAAGGTTAAAGTAGAGAGAGAGAGAGAGAGAGAGAGAGAGAGAGAGAGAGAACCTGCATATTTTCCAACAAAGGCAGACATGATGTGTGCAAGTGAATTGGGTTGGACTTGGATTAGAGGAAGAGAGGCAAAAGCAAATTGACAAGAGGAAGAAGCAGAGGTGTATATAGACCAGCCAAGGAGGAATATACCAACGGAATCCAGCCCTTGACATTGACAAAAAAAAAAAAATACACGTGTCAAGAGGCCAGCGCGTCCAACTTTATCATCCTTGGAATTGGAAATGGAATTGGGATAGAGGAATGAGTGATTTCTCTATGAGCCAGGTGGCACTCGCCTGTGCTTTTATCTTCACTCCATGTGTTTCAGCCCTGAATTCAGAATTCAATCAATTCATTTCCTGTCATGTGAGAAAGAACCAAAGAAACCTCATCCCCATTCTTTCAATCTTTCTTCTTTGGGGCAACTGGAAGGGCCATCATAAAATCTTCATTCACAAAATACTCCAGCCACAGTTAAAGCTATATATTATATATTGGCACATTATCATATATATGTAAAAAAGTTGAATTTTGGTGTCTATGAATTCAAATTTTATGGGGTTCTCTTTTCCTTGCATTTCAAGGATGAGCTCAAAATCCTGATTGCAGGAAATGTACTTTCTAAATCAGCCGAAATGGTTCCACAACCGTTCTCTTGGAGGTCTACTTGGCTCATCTGGCCTTCCTCGACACTCCTTGTTTGGCAGCAAACATAATGAGACCGACCAAAGAGCTGCCTGTCCAAAAAATCGGCGGCTCTATTCAGATACACTTCCCCGTGGCAATCACTTGTTGGTCATCATCATCTGTTCCGAAGTATCTGTCTCCAAACTCTCCCATACCAGGAATGACTCGGAAATCTTGGTTTAAACCGATTTCAATCTCAGACGTCACGATCTTTAGCCTCGGATATCTTTTGCACACCACATGCACACCCTGAGGTGCCTGGTGAATTAAGATGGATTGGACAAGAAACATTAAATTTCCCAAGTGATAAATATCTTCAAATATCAAGCAAAATGACTATAAGGTAAACGTCTTACAGAAATAAGATTGAGAAAGATGATGTTGGACTCTGGCACACCCTTGCTTATGAGAAGAGAAATAGCTTGGACAGCAGAATTGCCTGTATGTTGACGATGATATTTTAAAATTTGAACACCAAAAAGTTACTAATAATTTTCAGTTTCATCTTTGACAGGTTGCAACACGTCCCCTCAGGAAAAGTGGAGAACATAAGCATACATGAGAGTGAAAAGGGCTCTTCATAATCGCAATAGGACTCCATGTATTTATTTATCAATGCCTTGGCGCAAAAGCAAATAAATAACCAAAAATCTAATACAATCTGGCAAAAAGTAATATTTGAAACAAGAGAAACAAACCTGTGCCCAGAATAGGATCCAACAGCAGCACATGCCTTTCTGCAATGTCTAGGGGCAGTTTTTCATAAATGAGCTGGTATGTTGTTGAAGCAAGAGGGTGAAAATCAGCCATTAAAAAAAGAAAAAAAGAAAAAAAAATTAAAGCACTACTCCTTTAGAAAAAGACAAATAATGTAATCTTAGGTAAGTCATGCTGCAAACCTGCTGGCCATTGTCTCCTTCTCTGTGAATAAGAATCTTCCCGATTTTGATGCCTTTGCAGCACGCACGTAAAGCATTCTCCATACTTTCACCACTGGCATATTAGTAAAATACATGTTACCAAATGTAATTAATTGATTGTCATGAACATTCTCATACCACTCTCAGACTGACAATTCTGACACGTGAAATAACTTACTTAACAGTGCTATAACAACCTAAGCACATTTTTTTCCATCCAGCCATCCTAAATCAAATTTCCCCGTTTTCGTCAATTTCATTTTGCATTTAGGGAGGAGATTTTGGAGACCATGGGGCATGCAAAGACCATAAAGAATCATCAGATTCCTTTCATTGGAAACTGAGGGTTACAATAATTTATCGCCTTTGCTGGACAAGCGAATTCAAACACAACATGATATAGTAGACAGAGAATCTCCAAAACTATGGTCTCAGTGAAACGTCATTCTCTCGACTTCCATCTCCGAGTCTCCACTTTGCCAACACTTTGCTAACATCATCCCTACTAAATCCATTGTAGAAGAGCAGTTCCAAGCCAGAGAGAGTACTTAACATTCAAGTACAAAAGATGTCATGCAAAACCTGTAGTTCGTTAATATTCAGGCATGTCCCCAGGCCAGATTATAGTTAGACTCAACTCAACACTTAACAGTAGAAATATTATTGACCCCACCTAACCATATAAAAAAGGAGAACAGTATAAGGAAAAAGAAAAAGAGCAACTAAAGAAAATCTCTCTCCCTATGATAATGAGAACTACAGAGTAAACTAATTAATCTTTCCCTATGATAATGGGAACTACAGAGTAAACTAATTAATCTTTCTGATGCATTTCTGAGTCGCATAAACCAAGAGCAACTAAAGAAAATCTCAGAGATATGAAACTAAATCATACCTCCTAATTATAGAGACACCACATAGCCTCTTACAGAAATCCACACCAGTATAAACCGAACCTGAAAATGAGAAAGATTAGGACGCTACAAATTTTAAGTCTGCTGCAAAAACAGCAATGCCACACAAATCAACCATGGCATGGCATTTGCCCTAAGGCAATAAAACATCTATATTTGCGACTGAATTACAGAACAATCACCCATCAAAGCCTTGATAAATGCCAAACTAGCGAAGAACAATATAAACCAGAATAAGGGTTTCAATATGAAACTAATCAATACCAAAAAAGCAAAAAGAACAGGTTGAGATAAAATAGGAAAGATTAATGAAAACTCAGCTTACCAGTTGGAGTGATCACCTGCTTTTCTGTAAAGGGTAGATGTCCTAGACCATGTTCAACGACCTGGAAAAGTTAACAAAAAGAAACCATTTATTCCTTCCAATGATCATATGAAGAACCCGAACAAGCATAACGTGAGAGTAATGTATACCAACCAGACGAATCAACCTGTCAGAATAAAAAACAAAGTCATGTTTTGTTGTTTGAGCGTCACGGATGAGAGTATGCATACCCCGTATCTGCAAGAGAAAAGGTACTCATTTGAATCTCAGCAAGAAACCAACAAAACAAGCAATACCTTTAAATCCCATCCCGTTCCACAAAAAAGGTAAAGGAATAGAAACTAGAAGCACAAAATTGTGTGGAATCTGTCCTCCAAGAAAATGCCACTCATAAACAAAACAAGATAGTGTGGATGAAATGTACACTCACTGAGAGACACATTAGACACACAAATAAGAGATGCATCATGTTTTGACCACCTAAATGCTCATAGTTAACAAGGTTAGCATCTTCAAGTAAAAAGAAATACCTGAAAAGTTGATTGAATAACGTATAGATTTGGGTAGATTTTACAGAGATCGTGCTGACCAAGTTTTGTACGAATATGTTGCACAATCAAATCAATTGCCACATGATTATCTCCTCCCCGAGGAATAATGATATCTGCATACTTCTTCGTTGGAAGTATGAAATCATCAAATGCAGGCTTCACAAATTTTGAATACTGTAAGAAGAAGAAAACAAATATAGATTGTGTATCAGCAGCTAAACAGGGAACCCTAAACATGCATGTAAGAAACGCAAGCAAAGTGAAATATTTAAGTGAAGCAGATTTGTTTCTATCCAAGAGATCAATAAAATCCATCACTTCCACATACTGGTTGCAAAATGTGAGCTAGAAAGTGTGTCAAGCTTAAAGCAGAAAACACTCTTAGGAGATGATCTGCCAAATTACTGAAAAGAACAAAATGCTGCTGCCTGACAAGTTGGTATAGAGTTGTCACCTGATCAAGAACAGCACCAATATCTCTACCCTTCTCAACAGTATCACGCCTTATCCTCCTCGCTAGTCGTACATCAGCATCTGCACTGAAGATTTACTATGTGAAGTTGCTGATACAGTTAGGAACATAGTAGTGAAGTTGTACCAACATCTAGATTTTCCATTATATATCATTTTTCCATAGTTTTCACAAATTGTTCTTTAAACAAAACGGTAGGGAAAAATACCTCAAAATCCAGTTGATGGAAGTGCTTGCAAACAAAAAACGGTTGCAAGGGCAAAATCTTAACCAAAGCAAATTAGACTAAGAATGCTTTACTTAATTCACAATCTGCTATTAGTAACTAAATGACAATGAAACCGGCATTCTGTAAAACATTGTCGTTAAGGCTACAATATACTATTGAAAGTCAAAGAATACACCTTCAGGAAATGTTTTATCATGATAATATGTTGTGTACACACATTCATAGACAAAAGGAAAGAGGTATTCACAACTTGATGCTTAAGCATTTTGGTCTCTTTATCATATGAATTTGAAAACATAGTGAACAAACATGGGTAATATTGAAGACCTGTATCAACAAATATCTTCATGTTCATCAACTCTCTGACACGATGGTCATGGAAAACAAGTATGCCTTCCAAAATTATAACATCTGAGGGATTAACCTGCAAAAAATGTTACACCAATGAGAGCCAACAAATGTGAACAAGAAACACGTTGAAATTCTAAAAACTAAAATTCATTAAATAAAGATGCCATTTGCTCTTGCTGTGTATCATGCATATGGTTAAAAATGTGCAGTGGCACATACGAAGCTGGAGATATAGGATTTGCAGTTAAATCTATAGCAAAGCCAAAATTCAATATGCTAATTTGATAAAATTCATTGTCAAATAAACAGAAGACAGATAATAATTATGCAGTTGGTGAATATTCATCCTTTGGGGAAAAATTGGGAAACATATTTAAATAGAATTCCCTTGATCACTCCAATGATAACCAAACCTTACCCTCCTCGAAGGGAAAACATCACTTTTGTAACTCTTGAAGTCATATTTAGGAATATCTACTGCTTGTCCATGCCTCAATTTGTCCATAGAATCTAATAGTTTGTCAGTATCAAATGCATCTGACAAGAAGAGCAGTATTCAGCTATTAGGGAATGCAAAACAAGTAGTAGTACTGATCACAGTGCACAAAAGTTCAGGTACCCCAATATGCATGGTCCCATGTACTACTACAATTAAGATGTATACCATGGAAATGTCCTCACCAGGATGGTCAAAGTTGTAATCATGAACTCGTGAAAGTTCCTCTTCCGTAAGATTGTGATAAAAGGAATCCTGGCACATTGTTCGTGTCAAATGTAGCCAATTGTGAGGGCATAACCAGCCAGCCAGTACTACAGATATAGCAACCACTATAACATAGAAAAGTGATCAATTTTTTTTAACATTCTTTTCAAGCTATCTACTTTGTACCCTACTCATACCCAGGAGATCAAGCAAGACAGAACATACAGGCTGTGCAAGTACCAGGTTTAATCTGGTTTAGAAAGAAATCACCCAAGACAGCTTTCGAAGCACATGAACTAAATGGAATCATACCCTTGAGAGAGCTTCAAGCATTCAATTTCGAATGTTTTAGAAAAAAAAAATGTTGGACAAATAGAAGAAATCCCTAAAATTCTAGCTGAAAAAATATATAGAAACATGTAGAGAAGTAAACTACCTGATTTACAAGTACAACACGCTGATCATGAAGTTGCTGAATGATCATATCACATACTGTAGTCTTCCCAGATGCAGCACCGCCTGCAACACCTGCAACAATACAGTAATGTAAGTAGTTTAGACAAGAATATCTCTTGACAGAGCCAAATATGGTGTAAAATGACATGTTAAGCGCATGAGAACCTAGAGACATTTTTTTTCCCTATGCATACACAACATGCTATCAGTGCTTTATCTTATTTCCTAAACCTGATTTAGAACGCCAAAGTTTTCCAGCTTGACTGGTGGAAATAATTAAGCAGGCTCTATCAATTTGCACTTTGCCTACGCTTCTTCTTCCCTCCAAGGTTTTCAAAATTTAACATGACGACACAAAAGCATAGACCATCAAGATTCATGCTTACCAATCACAAAAGGTTGCTTGTGAATGTTATTTGTTGCTGGTGAGGTGGAAGGTTTCTCTACATTTCTGGATTCCAAACCATCCATATGGAAACCAGAAAAATGGACACCTGAAGAGGCCTCTATCATATCTACAACTGATTTAAAGCCCATATGCTTAGACCTAAAAAAGAGGTACACAAAGTCAAAAAAAATAGATGCAAGAGAAGCTAAATATGCATGATGGCTTCGCATAATCGCTCTTGCACATGCAAAGATGAAACAAGAAGCTGAACCAATGTTATAGCTGGTGACAGAAAAATGATGTACGCTGCAGCCTCTCTTGTTTTTTTTTTTTTATATTTTATTTTAGAAAAAAAAAGGAAGAAGAAGAAATGAAAATTTGTTTTCTTTGAGGCGTAATGAGGAAGGACCTGTTATTAGTTTTATGTTCCCCTATCCTGCATTATCACTTATTTTCATGGAAAAACTCATAGAGATATTAGCCTTTTTAGACAACCATACGAGTTCCCATAGATCTCAAGTTGCCACTTTCTGTCGGACTGGTTTAATCTTCCCGAAAACAATGTCATAGAATGCACTTGTTTTTTATTTTCCCAAATCAACGGAGAAGTGATAATTAAAAGCTAAGAACAGACACCATCATGCATTTCAAGGGCGACAATCAAACATTTCAAGACAATAACCGAGCAGCACAGGACAAGCAACAAAGTCCGCCAAACAAGCACCAATCTCCGAGAAAACATTGAAATGTTCTCAATCCAGGGAGACCTTTAGACGGCATTGCAGGCTCGTTTTCTGAAAACAAGCCCCACATTTACGAAATCAAACTACCTCAGTCACCCGAATTCCACCGATAGAGTCCAACAAGAAGCAACAGATCCAGCGGCTTCGAAAGGACAGATCAAAAGACAGCAAGCGAAAGAGAAAAATTCCCAGATCGATTCTCAGAGAGATAAGTAAATCCGCAGATCACTTGGTGCCAATTAGAGATCGTGAGTGGAGCAAAGAAACGATTAAAGAAGAGAAAGAGATGATAATAAATAAATGAGTGTGGAATAAGGAATTCAGAAATACCTGATATTTTAAGGGGGAGAAGTGAGACTTAATTTGTTCTTATGCAGGGGAGGAGAGATGAAGTCGCTCGGAGGACACAGCCGAGGGTACTCGGAGTTTTATATATGAAGATCGCTTCGCTGGACTCACCGAGGGACTCCGCACCAAAGTTTATATTTCAGCAATTGGGACCTTGCTGTCCCCGGATTCCCAATGCTGCCACTCAAGTCGCCCAACCATTTCTTTCCTTTCTCGGGTAAATTGCACGCGCTACCCCCAACCTTTAATTATTATTTCTGTTCTAACCCTAACCTTCACTTTGTTCGTTGCATGTCCCTAACCCGATTAAAACGTTTCATTTCGACCCCTACGTGGACGGAACTCGTCTAAATGGACGGCGAACGCCACGTTAATGCTTATGTGACACCCGAATGTCCACGCTGGCCCATTAAATGGAGTAATGACGCCAACGTGGATCCGATGGCGCGAAATTTTCCCTCCAAAAGGAGGTTTCTGATTTTGTTGGGCAGTGAAATGCTATAATTGCAGCCATCCACGATCCACCCCCATCGACAACAGAAATGCGAACGTAATGGGCCATAAATTAGGAAGAAGGGAGGAACTGGAGATCTAAGGATTTACCAAGCTTTTATTCTGTTGGGGTCGTTCGTAGTTTTAATTAAGCGTAAATGGAGGGAAGAGGGCCGAGGATCTGTTCGTGTGGGACTCCTGCAACCCTGGCAACATCGTGGACAGAAGCTAATCCAGGACGAAGGTTCTACAGATGCAGCAATTATGGGGTAAGACATATTCCGTCAAATTTGTTCTTGCATTGCATTCTGATGGGGAAAAGATGTTCTGACACGATGTGCTCTGTTTTTTTGTTGTTTTTTGGTAAAATATGTTGCAAAGGGAGTTGAGAATTGTGGATTTTTTTTATTGGTACGATTCACCTGTGTCAAGCAGGATGAGGGACGCTGTTAGCGGATTGCTCAGGCGGATTCGGAGGACCGAAGAGCAGCTAAAAGAGCAGAAGGCAGTAACTAGACGGTTGAAGCTATGGTTGGTGGTGCTTGTAGGGGTGCTTGTAGCTGTGGTTGTAAAAGGCCAGTTGGTTGATGTGTTTTTGGGTGGGGGTGCTATATGTAGGGGGTTTTATGTGTTTTTTGGTGGGGCTGCTGCATGTAGGGTCAGATCTTGTGGGCTACTGCTGGATGAGAATGGTGGTGTTGGCTGGATGAACTGGTTATATGTATGTTCCATTTTGGACCTTTAGCTTTTAATGTGTTTCATTATGGACCCTAACCTTTATATAATATAATTTAATTGCACCCAACGTTTTGAACGTGTTCCATTTCAGACCCTGTTTTTATGTGGTGGTTTTAAAATTAACACCAACTTGATATAACAAATGTAATTTGTACCCCTCAACTTCAGAGCATTTTCATTATTTGTTTGATGCTTCTGCGATGTCCCCATAGGATAAAAATTTGTGATGATAGAACAAAGTGAAAGAAAGACATAATTTCATATAATTAGGAATGATTATAGATATATCAAGTGTTTGACTCCAACTTCTAAACAACCTCATCATCTCACAACCCAAAAAACATCAACTTGAACCTCATTGAACACTACTACATCATTCCACAACCAAAACAACGTCATCTGTACTGTACTAAAAAAACAAGTCATTAGAATTGTACTAAACAAACCACAACTTCTTCAGACAAAATAGAATTCCTAAATATGACACATTCTAAGCTGAAGAGCCCATCTTCTTCTGCTTCCTAAATATGACACATTCTAAGCTGAAGAGCCCATCCCTTTGGCTGCTGCCTCCTTTCTTGGTTGGCCCCTTGTTTGTCTCATTAAAGGGAGCACATTTTCAGAACCAGTTGACTGACCAATTGGCTGAGATTGTGCTCTAGTGTCATTCTCTTCCTGAGTAACTCTAGTGTTGCTTATCTCTGCTGGTTGGCTGCTTGTGTTCCTTCGAGTCTACAATTCATACAAAGTGTATGTTGTGACAGTTGATATTTTTCAAACCAAAACAGTATAGGGAGTTAGATTGTACCTGGAGTTTCTTCCTTCTTTCACCTTTAGTTCCTGCCACCTTTGTTCCCTCTCCTCGTTTGCATGTCCTTTTCGTATGACCCTCCTATCTGCAAACACTACAATGCATTTTCATACCAAATCTTCGCATCTTACTTGCATTTTCACGTTCACTTTCTTCCTTCCTCTTCTTCTTCTGCTTCCTGCCTCTTTTAATCTTTCCCAATTTAGGGGGTTCGATAGGGTTATGGTGTTCATCCTGCCACTGCTCCATACTAGTTATAGGATTTATTACATGTTCATAAATCCTTGCACATGTCTCTTTCTTATAGCATGAATGAACATAGTCCTCTATTCTCGCTCTGTTGTTTCCAATGGCAGAGCAAGCATGTGCACATGGAATCCCACTCAACTGCCACTTTCTGCAGCTACAAGTGTGATTTGCCAGGTCAATCACAAACTGCCCATTAGGTGTGCTTACTTGGTACTGTGATCCTCCAGAACCCAGAGGAATACACCAACCAGAATGTTCCATTGACTTATTTAACTTTTTCACTATCCTTGGACACACAACCCCTGTATAACTCTCTATTGCCTTCCTTCTATTTGCAATCCTCACCATTAATTTGGTTCTAACAATCTCTAGCATTGTTAAAATTGGTTTGTCCCTAGCATCTAAGATAATCTGTTAAAACACTCACAGATATTATTTAGGAGGATATTACACTTACAATACTCTCTGAAATGTGCCCTTGACCAGTGTTTTGGAGGAACAGAAGTCAACCATTTCCAAGCATTCTCATCCGCTACCTTAATCCTCTCCATATACATGTTGAACTCTGCCACATAAGTACTTGTTGCTGCTGACCAAACCAACTCTTTTAGCACACCTCCGGGGTGGACACTCTTGAAGTTGTTATAGAGATGGCGTACACAAAATCTGTGCTCTGCTTCAGGAAACAACTCATGCACTGCTGGAAGTAATCCCTACATTAAAAAGAATGCCATAATAAATATTAAAGGAAGTGATATAAGCAATCCCTATATAAAATTACCAAGATTTTACCTTTTGTCTATTAGAAATGATGGTCCAGTCTCTGCTATTTGCTTCGCCTATACCCAATTTCTCACCCAACAGACTAAGGAACCAATGCCATGAATCAAATGACTCAACCTCCACCCTAGCATAGGCTATTGGGAAGATGCAATCATTTGCATCCAAACCAACAGCAGCAAAAAGTTGACCCCCATAATGACCTTTGAGAAAACAACCATCCACACCAATTATAGGCCTGCATCCAGCAAGGAACCCTTTCTTACATGCCTCCAGACATATGAACACCCTCTGAAATACTAAATTTTCAAGACGCAACTTGAACATAGTTCCAGGATTAGTATTTCTGGCTCACCCCCATAATCAGCCAACTTGGCAAATTGTATTTTCTCATCACCTCTTATAATCTGAAGTGCCTTTTTAATCCCTCTCCATACTTTTGTCCTAGGGACATCTAAGTTGAAATCCTTCTTAATCTGATCCCTCAGTGCTGTTATGGAAATATCAGGGTCAGACCTTACATTTTCGAGATATGTCTGAGCAATCCAGCCAAACTTGGTATGCTTAGACTTGAAGACCTTGATGCAACTGTGGTCACTAATGTATGTTTTTATTTGCACCATGCCACCCTCAACAGGTGTAGCATATAATGTCCAAGGACACCCCTCTGTACATTTGGCCCTCAGCCTACGTTTCTCACTCTTCACAACCCTTAATTCACACCTTGACTTAATTCCATAAGTCCATATTGCTTTTCTCAACACATCAAAGGAGGTGAACTTATGACCCAAAAGGAACTTAGGGTCACTTATGTCAGACCTCTCATTGAAACTTGGGTACCTATCACCTTCATCATTATTTGAGTATATACTTTGCAAATTATCAAAGTCCAAATCTTCCTTAGACTCTAATTCATATGTGTAGCCCATACATGAATTCTTCCCTTTACTACTTTCTACCCTAGTTCCTGGAATATGGTCAGCCATGTCATTATCTTCCTGTCCGATGTCATTGTCTGACTCCTCAAACTCTATCTCACAACTTTCTGTTCCAGAATTAGGCTCATAGTCTACATCCTCTGTGGTTGCTTCACTATCATCCCCATCATCCCCTTCATCAGCCCTATTGCTACTACCCACTGGGGTAGTATCTGATCTTTCCATTTCCTCACTTTCAGCCTTATTATTGACTTCAACATTCTCACATCCTACCTCATGCTCATCTTCCACCTCAACATTCTCAGCTGCCACATTCACTTCAGCATTTACATTACCCTCCTCAACATCTCTTCCCAACATTTGCTCTTCATTCTCCTCCACAACCCATGTCAGTGCTTTTCTTTGGCTACTTTCACATTTTTGTTTGCTTACAAATATAGCACACTTCTTCCTTGATTGTGGACAACTTTCATCACCCTCTTCAACAATTTCTTCTATGACAGCCTTCTTAGGACTAATATGTTCTTTAATTTTCCCTAGAAATGCCAACTCATCTTTAATCATCTCTGCTTTACTCTTTATCGCAATGTATATTTCAATAACAGGATTCTCAGGCAAGCAAAGCCTCATCATCTGCATCACATCAGACTCATCTTTCAGAGGGATTAAACCATCATCAAGAGGCATCCCTGGATATAACCAGAACTAATCCATGTACCCTGAGTAACCCAATTCCTCCACCATTTTGTCCAACTCTATTAGACTAAACCTATCAAATTGATAATAGTCCCAGTAGTTAACAGAACCCTCAATGTAGGCCTTCCATGGTAACTTCCCAAAAAATCCCCCATGGTACATTTTCACAGTGAAATAACCATCACCAGGTCCTGCAAATGGAAAATACTATTTATGTTAATCACCAATATTTTATATTCCACCCATCCATTCTCACATAATTCTATATTCTCCTATGGTCCCCATTTGGTCCCCCTTCCCCTACAGATACACACACGCCACTCACACATACGACACACACATACCACCCACTTACCCCACCATGCCTTTTACTTCCCCAACGCCCCCACACATCCACATTCAACTCTAAAATATTCTCTATCACTTAATCATAAAAGCATATAGACTTACTGTACTCTGGGCAGCCTTCATTCCCATCTCTCTTCACTTTCTCTGCAACCATTTTTTTGCGGCAATCTCTTATCTTTTCGGCAATCTCTTATCTTTTTTTCGATTATCTACTATTTTTCGTGTTCTCAGCTTTGTGATTCCAAATCTTCTCTCCATGCGATGTCAGATTTTTTTCTCGTTCTCAAACCCTATCTCTCTTTCGTTCTCTTCTCTCTCCATTGTCTCTGGACTCTGCTACGCTCGGTAACCGCTGAACGTCCCCCTCCTCTGTTCTCTCTCTTTTCCCATTTTTTTCATCTCCAAAATTAATGACTGGTGTGTTTACTGGGCCAGTGTGGACATTCGGGTGCTACATAAGCATTAACGTGGCGTTCGCCGTCCATTTAGACGAGTTCCGTCCACGTAGGGGTCGAAATGAAACGTTTTAATCGGGTTAGGGACATGCAACGAACAAAGTGAAGGTTAGGGTTAGAACAGAAACAATAATTAAAGGTTGGGGGTAGCGTGTGCAATTTACCCTTCCTTTCTCCTTTTCTTTTGGGGGTAAAATCTATCAGGGGTCACCTAACTTATTTTTTTGTTTTATTTGGATATCTCACCTTCAAATTATCCTAGTGAGGTACCTTACCTCCTATTGCGCATCCTATCTGGGTATTTTCCGTTAATTTTCAGAGTTATGTGTGACGGAAAATACTGATGTGGCATAAGAAATAATAAAATAAATTACAAAATAACACTTGTGGTCCTCTAATTTTTTTTATCAACAATGCTAAACTTTAACATTCTAAGCCTAACCCTTGGTCCTTGGTTCCTCTACTTCCTCACCGCCGCACCATGCTCGTCGCCGTCATCTCCACTGCTCGCTTGTCGCTGCCACCGCTGCTAGTCACTCCTCGCTGCTAACCCTCGGACAAAAAAAATAATAACATAATCCCGAAAATAAATCCTCATGTGAAGTTGAAATTCCAGAAACCGAAAACTCCTCTGGAACTAGAAGTTCATTTCCTCTTAATGTGACCCATTCTTCTTCACTCCAATTCCGTTTGGGCATATTTGAATCTGAAACTGAAGAATTTTCTCCTTCAATCAACTTTTTAATCCTATCAACAGAGGAAGAAAAATTGAACCAAGAAGAAGCTTCAAATTTCAAGTTCCTGGGACTTTCTATGGAATCCCAAAAACCTTGATCCAACACACTAATCAAGATCTTTTGCACTCTTTAGCCATCCACCGCTGTGTCAAAATAACTCCTTAGCCGGCCACCGCTGTGTTGCATCTCTTTCCAAGCTCTTTCACTATCGAAAAACCACCTCGGAATCTCCAGCAACTCACCCAAAAACCCAATCTCATAAAGAGCCAGCATCGGATCGTTTAGCTCCGGCCATGGTGAATTTCCGATACCCATCTCGATGATTGTGCACCCCAGAGCCCATATGTCAGCAGCAAAATCCTGTTCTTCCCCACGAGCCACCTCCGGCACCATGAACGCCAGCGTGCCAAAAAATGCTAATGTGGCTTCGGCAATGCCTCTGTCCCCATTGTTGGTCATTTTGGCGTAACCCAGATCGGCAATTTTGGCAGTACCCTCATCTCCTACCAGAATGTTGCTGCACTTAATGTCACAATATGTGACCCCATGATTTATGGCAATTTTGGCAGTACCCTAATCTTCTACCAGAATTTTGGCAATTTGGCTTGAGACGCAATTTGTAGGTTAACTAGTAGTGAGGACTGAGGAGAAAGCACCAGTGCCGAGTGAGGAGCAAGGAGTGAGTAACTGTGGTAGCGGCGACGAGCGAGCAGTGGCGGTGACGGTGATGAGCGTGGTGCGGCTGCGAGGAAGTAGAGGAACTAGAGACCGTGGGTTAGGTTTAGAATGTTAGGGTTTAAAATTGTTGATAGAAAAAATTAGAGAACCACAAGTGTTATTTTACAATTTATTTTATTATTTCTTATGCCACATCAACATTTTCCGTCACACATAACTTTGAAATTAATAGAAAATACCCAGATAGGATGCACAATAGGAGGTAAAGTACATCACTAGGACAATTTGAAGGTGAGGTACCCAAATAGGACCAAAAAAATAAGTTAGGTGACCCTTGGTGGATTTTACCTTTCTTTTAGCATTTTCCCGGAGTTAAATGCATTCGTAACCCCTAATATTTTATTATTATCATATTTTAGACTCTAACATCAAAATCTCACATATAAGTTCCTCAACCTCAATTTTTTTTAATTTATTTTAGACCTTTGGAGAATAGAAATTGTTAGAATAGATATAACTGACCACGTGGCACGCCAGTGTGAATAATTTGCCACGGTAATACTATGAATCACTAGCTATTTATGATGTGGAAAAGAAAAATAATAATAATAAAATGGTATGAAAAATGGGGAAAAAGAACATCTAAGTTGTCCACCTCTTCTGCTCCTCTGCCCATCACCAACGCAGCCTTTCCCGTTTTCTGCCCAACACCTCTTCGCTACCGCTTTTTGACCTTCCCACCGTTCGCCTCCTGCCATCGGCAAATCACTCATTTGCTCACTGGCAAATCGCACCTTTGTTCATTATCCATCACGCCTCCTTTGCTCACTATTGATCGCACATCCTTTGCCTTCAATTTCATCATCTTCCACCTTCGATTTCATCTCTACCATCTCCTTCATCTTTGCGTTCAATTTCAACCTCCTCCACCGTCATAGACCTAGTTTTCCTCTCTCATTACTCGATTCGCCAATGATTCATCCCAATCTTCCTCTTTCATTGCTCAATTTATTGGTGATTTCGTGAATTCACAATTTGGTCTATTGCAAATTGAGTAAGAGGGATTTTGCGGAGAAGCTTGGGTACAAACATGGCAGCCATTTGGGGCCATTTCATGCCTAGGGGAGTTGAGGGGCAATCAGAGCTGAGGCTGAGAGAAAGGCAAACGTGGCTAGGGAAGGGAGATGTGGCAGAGGTTGGCATGGGGATGGAGACTCACGGCGGTTGAAGGAGGCCGAAGGGTTTCAATTTTTTTTCTTCATTTTCCACATCATTACCAAGGTTGATTCATTGTGTCATGTGGCAAAGCATCCCACGTTGGCATGCCACGTGACTAGTTCTGTCTATTCTAACAATTTTCGTCCTCCAAAGATATATATAAAATGAAACAAAAATTAAAGTTTAGGACCTTTTATGCAAGATTTTAAGGTTAGGGTCCAAAATAAGACAATAATAAAAGATTATGGGCTACGGATACAATTAACCCCCTTTTCCTATGTTTATTGGACAAAAAGCACCATTAGTCCAAATCTTTTAGCTTTCATTGCGAATCAGTCATTAACCTCTATTTCATTGCAAATTATAATCTAATTTTAAATTCCTAAAATTCGCAAGACATATATGGTATATAATTTAATTTAAGTGTGGATCATCAATTTCTTTTTCTTGCTTTAATTTGTTGTGTTCTAGAATTGCAGCAATATTGTTTGGCACCTAGTTGAAACTTTGTTTTTTTTTTTTATGTGTGTTTGGATTTCATATTTGTTTGGATGTTTATTTTAGTTTCCAATGTGATTAATGTTACTTGTGGTAAATCATAATAGTTTAATATTTTTTAATTTATTTTCTATTATATGAATCATATATTAGTGTGGGTATAATACCCAACCTACATGCCTTGAAGCCGGGAGGGTTTGGGTGAGGAAACCCTACCCGAGGAGAGTTGTTTGGAAGGCTTGGATAGAGCTCTTGTATTTCAAATAAGCTTTGGGAATGACTCTAACATCTCCAAATCCGACTCCTAACATCTTTAAAAATTTCCTCTGAACTTAAGTTTTATTATAGTTCTCCTTCCAAAGTTTGGAAATCCACATTATTTTTATATAAACAATTTGATAACAATTTTTGAGATTTTAGTTTAAACAATCTAGTAACTATGTCCCTGCCACTTGGTATAGTGGTTAAAGACTAAAGATACAAAGGGGAGGTTCAAATTCAACTCTAGCCTTCTACTTCCTACATCATACCACAAACAAGCTAGTTCGGTTCCCTTATCGTGTCTCAAAAAAATTAACATTCCCCTTCCCCGTAATTATAATTTATAGAAGTAGTACCCTATTCCCTTGTAAACCTGTAATAATGTTTATGAGTACAAACTATATATTTTTTTTCTATAGTTAATTGACAATAAAAACCTATTTTACATTTAGAGAAAGAAAAAATTAATAAATTAAAAATTTCATTGCTATTAAAAACATTATTGGAAGGTTTGAAATTACTAAAATATAATTAATAGACTTTTTAAATTAAAATTTCAAAAATTGTTGTCGGATGATCTCAAAAAAAATTGGGAAAATGCAGATTTTCAAATCTAAGTTGAGAAGATATCAGTAAATTACTCTATATTAAATTATCAAAAAGTCATAATTTGTTGGGGGGCAAGTGTGCGATTAAGCTATGAAGATTTTAGGGTCCATTAAAATGTCAAGTAAAAAATATGTATGTTCTTGTTTTGACTTAATTCCAGATTTAGACTTCTCTAATCAGTGAGGGCAGATTTAGATGCAGTTGGTTTTGTTTGTAACAGCTAACCAACTTGTTATTGTTTTGGGTTAGGGGAACAGCCTGTAAATAGTAAAGAAATTTATATGTTTGTTGCAAGAGATCGCACGGCTCAACTTAGACCCTACAGTCGTTGCAAAGCTTTCCACCATGAAATATTAATTAGTATTTGATCGCCAAATTTTGGAATCAATCTCCTCGTCTTCTTCATTCCACACCAATGATTTTGTTCCCTGTGAGTTTGGTGAGCAAGCTAAGTGATGATTTTCAACTCTTCTAAACAACAAAATCTGATCAGGTTTAGGCTCATGGCGATGCTTAGGCCTTAGGCTCCTTCAGGTAAAATGAGCTGCCCCTCCCTTCTAGTGCCTGTCTGCCTGCCTTTGATCTCCTTTATTCATGTTTGCATGCTTCCCAAGAAAACTAGCTAGCATCTATAAACTTGTCTTCTGGCCCTTGCAAGTAATAATTCCTTAACCCTAACGATGAGTTCTGGTCTGGAAAGATCCGGATCATTTTTCATTCCAAAGCCGGTAAACTCTACGGAGACAAGAAGGGAGGATCTTCCTGACGTTGATTCAGTCCCACAATGCTCCATCTCTTCAATCTACCAAGCCAATGTAGCAGACTATTGCCGAAAGGTCACTGCAACATGGTCCAAGAACAACAGTGGTTGCTCTTTCATCATTGACATCGAAAACCCTTTCGACGATCAGAACCATTACACCTGTAAGATTGATTTGAAATCATGGCAGCTTTGGGGTAGGAAAGGCCTCAAGAGCTTTGAAATTGATGGCCAACGCATAGAGGTCTATTGGGATTTTCGTCACGTGACACTCTCTAGTACCTCTCACCCATCATCAAACTATTATGTGGCAGTTTCGGCCCATGATGAGATGTTGTTGTTGCTTGGGGATTCACACAAGGATGCTTATGAGAGAACCAAGAAAAGCCCATCATCAGAAGAGGCTGCCTTGCTGTGCAAGAAAGAGCATGTCTGCGGAAAAAGAATGTTCTGCACCAAGGCACTGCTGACCGATGGAGGACAGGAGCATGATATCGCAATTGAAGACTCACTGACAGGGTTAGATGATCCAGAAATGTGGGTTTACATAGACGGGATGCTTGTAATACGGATCATGAACCTGCATTGGAGGTTTAGAGGGAATGAGGTCGTGTCAGTGAAGAACACACAGGTGCAGATATTTTGGGATGTGCATGATTGGCTGTACGGTACTCATGGTTCCAGCCATGGATTGTTCATCTTCACTCCAGGTGTTGAAGAGCAAAATGATTATGAGAGTGGAAATTCCATTGGCAGCTTGTATAATGAGTCATGCCAAACAAACCCGCAGTTTTGCCATGTTCTATATGCTTGGAAAACCCAAGTATAACCTAAATCAAAATTTATATAAGAAGGATAGCACCGTGATTTGTATTATACTCCAGCAAACAACTTCAAATAAACATTGTTATATATTTATAACAGTAGTCACATTTTAGTTTTCATTTCTTAATTTGGGATGTCTTAAGGTTGTTCGTTTCAGTTTTCTTAAAGAACCATATTCTTCTTTTATATGGACCATTCATTATCTGTGTCATGCACAACTGTAACTAAAACATTCTATGACTTTCGAGGTGAACGTTTCTGTTTCTTGAATAATCACCATTTATTGGGCGGGGGCGGGGGGAAAAAGGCATGACATAAATGCTCTTTTTTACCCTTGGATCTAGACATTATCTCTCTTGTTGGTCAAGTGCAACCAAGAGGGGGTGAATTGGTTATATTAAAAACTTTAGTAAAATCAAATTTTACAACTAAATTAACTTAACCAAAAATCAAGAACAAACTAAGCAAGTATAAGGAAAATATAAGGCAAAATATAAAGAGAGACAACGAAAGAGTGCACTGGGATTTATAACCGGAGTCTACGTCCTCTCCTCAAACTTGTCTACTTAAGATTTCCTCCACTATCTCTTGATCAAGATTACAATGGTGTTTTCTTCAATGTTCACACACAATCAATCTCTAGTTTTCTCCAAGACCCACTAGAAACCACCCCCTAGTTTTCTTCAAGGCTCACTAGAAACCACTTCACACTCAAGAGATTCTAAGACTTGAAATATTTACAAACTCACAAACTCACACAATAGCACTCAAGCTAGATATACAAGTGAAAGTACAACCACAACAATGAATTTCTCAACATAAGCTCTTTTCTCTTGAATTTGATAATGAATCCTTGATCTTATGGCCAAGAGTTCCTTCCAAGGTGTTTCTCCATGTATTTATGCTTATTTGGGGGTCAAAGAGACGTTGAAGAACGGTTGGGAAGGTCAAAAAAGTCTCCAAGAAAGTAGGTGACCGTTGCTGTCAAATTTGACAGGTTTTTGCATCTATCGCCCAGTTTCACTGGGTGAAAAAATTTCACTCGGTTGAAAATTCAGTCTGATAATGAAATTCAAGGTTTGACCTCCAACGGCTATATTGGTAATTAATGAGCTGTCAACACTTGATACACGTAGAAATCTGACGTGGCATGAATTTATAATTAATTTTCAAAGTTTTTTTGAACCGGAAAATCACGCGTAAGTCTGAGGTACCCGGTTGAAAATTTTTCATTTGAATGATTTTCTTGTCCGCAAATAAAATGCTCTCGGGTTCAAAAACTGACTCCAGTTTCACCCGGTTGAAAAAATTTCACTCGAGTTTTTTTTTGTTCCAGAATCAAAATACTCTCGACTTCAAAAAATCACTCCAGTTTCACCCAGTTGAAAAAATTTCACTCCAA
The DNA here is from genome assembly GCA_005392925.1 of Aquilaria sinensis. NCBI lineage: Eukaryota > Viridiplantae > Streptophyta > Magnoliopsida > Malvales > Thymelaeaceae > Aquilaria > Aquilaria sinensis. The sequence goes on along the minus strand of SMDT01001457.1, from coordinate 29,301 downwards.
TGATTTTCTTATCCAGAAGTAAATTGCTTTCGGGTTCGAAAACTGGCTCCAGTTTCAACACGTTGAAACATTTTCACCCTGTTGAAACTGTAGCTCCAGGATTTTCTTACTTCCAAACTTTTAAACTTCAATGAATTTTTCTCCAAAATGATTTCTTCCTTCACAAGCAATGCTTGAATCAACATAAATACTTCAAATATACTTATGAAATAATTTTCCTTCCAAAGATCAAAACTTTATCAATAAAAAACCAATGCATAAATCTTTAGATAAAGCTTTAAATCACATAAAACAAATATGTTTTGTTATCATCAAAATTAAATAAATATGAGTCATAAATAGAACAAATCCAACATCTCTAAAATCAATGATGCTGATTTGGGTGCTCAAATTCTGTTGCCAATGAATGTTGATAATACATATATATAAATACATACGCAACAAATGAATTGCATCTTGTTGATGAAACTATTACTAATTTGTTTCATGTACCAAGTATGAGGTCATGCTTTTGCATATATGTGCTGCTGATAAGGACTTTGAATCTTATAATCATGGTGAGAGAATCCTAATTAAATTGTTAAAGTCTCTCCTCAGACAGTATAGGCCCGGCCAATTATTAATGGAAACATGGAACATATGGAAACACTGATGATGACTTAAAATGGGTCCGGCAAAGTCCCATTCTCTTGCAACGAATCCTATGGTTGTCCTAGTTCTTACATGACAAAAGCAACCACACTAGTCATTTTTCTAGTTTTTACATACATATTGCAAGCAGTTTCTCAACCTCGAAGTTATCCATCTTTAACGTTTCTCAATCCAAAAGCATTTTTATTTTAGTATAGTATTCCTTCCCCCGATTTGCTTAAATACTAGCTGTCGCTAGAATATAAAAGGAAATAAATAAAATAAAAAGGAGTAAATAGGAAAATCACTTAATTTTCTATCTAGAGCCTGTCTCTCAAATTTGTGTTGTTTGTTACATGAAAAAAAGATACAATAGGTTGAAGATGGTGTGCTAAGCCTAGATGAGTCAAAAGAATCCAAGGAGGGAGACGCCCAAATCAAGCCAAAACCAATCCAACCCAATTCTAATATGTTTTTTTTTTCATGTTAAGGCTAGTTTGGGTTTTCTCTCCATTTTGGATCAATTTAGGTTGACATTTTCAGATTAGGAAAGAATTCATTTATTTTTGAGTTTTGTCCTGAACCCCGACCCGAAACCCAAAATTTTCACAGCTAAAAATTGTGCATATTTTTTATTTTCTTGTTCATAGATAATATATTATTTAATGCATTATTTTTAATTTTTAGTGACTATTCACTTAAATCATATATTAATTGTAAATTTACATTTTAATAAGTATTAAAATAATTTTTGATAAAAATAAATATATTTTTTTATTAATTTTTCTTTTATTGGGCCTGCTACACAAAATATGGGAACAAATTAAATATTATGTAATAAAAATAATTTATTAACACATAAAAAATTAAATACTCCAATAAAATATGTATATCAATTATTTCTTGTCATTTTGTGCATGCATGTATGTTAAATTGATGTGTATGATTTAAAATAAAATAATAACAAAAGTTTTTTTCATTATAACCCATGTATCACGATATATTGCAGTAAATTGAGAATAAAAAAGTTCAAAAACTTTGGGTCAACGGAATATTGCAGGACACTATGCATACACTGACGAAATAAAGAAACATGTGTACACGTACATTTATTGTGTGGTAATCACGGTATTTGATTCTCTGACGAGACGAGACATTAGCTTGAAAATATAATCTTTTATCTGTAATTAATGACAAAAACATTAATTTAGACTATTCAATAATTCTTTACTTATAAATTTAAAATTTCCATCAAATGGTTTTTAGCTACTAAAAAAATTAAATTATTTGAATTTATCTATTTAAATATATGGCAATATTTTGTCTTTTTTGTTTTTTCTTTTTTTAACTTTTTCCTATGCGATGGTCTAACTCTTCTTTTAGCTCCTACAGATTTTTTTTTTCTTCTGTTTTTTAACCTAAATTGTTCCATTCGACAATCAGATACTACGAGTAAAATACGTGGTCGACAGATATGCAAGTTCAAGGAATAAATTTTGCCAAAGAGAAAATACTACAAGGAATTTCCCCATGTGTTGTCTGTTTCACATTTTTCACTGAATCTGTTTCAGTCCCTGAGGCATTGTTTATTTTAGTCTTTAAATTCTACCTGTTAGCTATATTTGTCCCTTTTTCTCATCTTTTACTTTTTCTTGTTTGTTTCCTTTATTAAGTGAAATTAAATTTTTACTACCTAGAGTATTTCCATTTGATCTATTTATTTACTTTAACTTTTGTGCAAATGCTAAAAAATCACATCTTTATAGAAAGTTTTTTTTTTTTTGCTTTTTTCCTAGGAAAAAATCTCTTTTTTCCTTTATTAATTTAAGGGTAAATATCACAAGTTGTTCCTAAACTATACACATGTTACTTAATCATCGTGAAACTATCAAATGTTGCACCAATCGTCCCCAATCTATTTAATTATTACTGTTTCATCCTGCCATCAACTAAACCGTTAAATATGAAAGGAAAAGTGGTGTCACATCATTTTTCCATGCCACATTAGCGTCTATATCATTTTTCCATCCATATTTAATGATTTATTTGACTGTAGGACACAATGACAACAATTAAATAATTTGAGGATAATTGGTGAAACGCCTGATAAATTTGAGATGATTAGGCAACATGGGTATAGTTTAGGGACAACTAATGATATTTACCTTTAATTTAATGGTCAAATAATTAACACAAGGAGTCTTCCCATTGCTCTTTCAGTCGAAACACCATTTTTGTTGTTTCTTTTATGTATCAATTATTAAATCTAACTTTTTTTTGTCACATAAATCCACCCTTTGCCTTGTTTTATTGACTTTTCATATTATTTCTTTTGCTACTTTTTGGTATGATTTGTGCCGATCAATCTCTGGCTAATTGGAATTTTTTTTTCTCTTTTTTTTTTTACCTTTATTAAGTACATGGTTAAATCTTTTGAATTTAGAGTCTTTCTGATTGTTCTTTTAGTCCCCAAACTTTACATTAACTTTTTTGCTTTCAATTATTATTATTTTATTTTTTATGGAAAGAGTTCTGGTCAATGATCACCATTAATTATATCTATATTTAATGTTAAAACAGATTAAATAAGTAAAATAGGCGGGTGCAATGAAACTCATTATTTACTAATGGTTTTTAAAAAGTAAAGGGATGAGTGTAAATTTGTAAACTCTGGTGGGCAACTGTAATTTTGCCAAAGTTTAGGTAAATGCGAATTATCCTAGAAACTTAATTATGAGTTTTTGTCCTTAAATTTTTGTTCAATGTTGACAGGTGATGTAAAGTCATTTGAACCGAGAATAGAGACAATGACATGTTTGACAAAGAATGTTAATATTCTCACGCATCTGTTATCTGACTGATGAGTTTGCATTATCCTTTTCTAAATGGATAAAAATGCTTGCAATTTCAGGAGTTGGCCTCGTACAAATTGTGACTTAGGTGGAGGTTTTCCAGTTTCACTTTTCACTCAGAGCCGATCGGTATGGGGCGGTTCATACCGGTGAGCGAGACACGCTTGTCTCAACTACGGAAATTTTGTACTAAATTATTTATTTTCCTTGTAATGTTTTTATAATATTTATTGTCATACGTCTGCGATATTTCTAGTAAACTCAAAGCAAATAAAATCGTTACATTTCCAGGGAAATCTATATTTGCTTTGGGATTAGGGGATTGCTTTGGGATTACATTCTAAGCTAATCAAGATGCATGATCATCCGCAAGTGCTCAGTAAAGTGGCATGAAGGGATACCCGGGGTTCGACTCTTCTCCTGCTCCTCCCCAACTTTACAAAACGTCATTTGATCTAAATAAGTTGCTTTTGAGACTCTAAATAAGCCGACTTTTTTCTCATTAAATATTATAAACTAACTACTTCAAACTATATACACTTATATACCTAATTCTGAGTATTAAAAAATAAAAAAAAATGGACGGATGAAGAGTGGCTTTTGTATGAAGTTTGTACTAGAATTATATTTCATTTTAGACTGGGCAATTGAATCTATCCTTATATACTCCACTATTATATATGCTTTTGTTTTATTTGATACTGAAATATGCCTGATCATGTCATCATATTGCCTTGGTTTAGTCAACAGGCTGCAAAATATGTTAGTAGTACTACTTTATGTATCTTTTATTTCACTAGTAATTCTGGTTTAATTGGTCTATGGTAATGATAAATTAAAGGTAAAATAGGCAAATCTCTCACCCATGTTTGTAAAGTAGGCAAATCGGTCACTATTTTTTGTTTCCAGTTTAAATCTATCATTAACATTTTTTTATGAATTAGATCCACCAGCATTACATTGTCTATGTTAGATAAAGTTGCGCCACATATTGTCGATATGGCAAGCCTAGATGGATAATGATGTGACACATATTATCTTAACTTAGCCCTTAAATTTTTATTCAACACTATAAATCTCCCATAGACTTTGTTTATACTATCTTCCACCATCCTCTTTCTCTTTTCCCTCTTTTTCCCTTAAGGTGTTGCCACACTGTCTGGCCATCTTGTTGTCCGCCATCAATTGACCATGGCAAACTAGGACTATTTGATTAGGTTGATGGTTCTTTATTTTTTAGTTCAATGTGAATAAGAACATATAGTTCATAGATGAATTATGTAATTTATCATTTTAATCAATTATGTCATTACCATATTTTATGAAATATTTCATGAGATAATGCAATATTTTAGCTGTTAGTTTCACCAGTGTCTAATTTGTCCAAATTGCAATCATTAGGGACCAATACTCTTTCAAAAGAAACTTGGATAACTAATTTAACTGCAAAAAGATAATAATGGGTAATCTGCACTATAGCAAATATACATGGGTGGACGATTTGTCCATTTTATCTAACTTAAATTAGAAGGTGGTCTCCTAGCGCTTTTGCTTTCACTAATAGTGATGATGATGATACATAATTATATAAAGAAAAGATAGGAAAAGGAAAGAAGAGAGGAGGAGAGACTGTTGTACACAATATATAGAATAGAAACCAAGTAAAGTTGTGTCATCAGATCATTTATGCATATGATTGTAAGCTACACACAAACACACACACACATTTAGTGTCCCCTAATCACACAACTGCTGTCTTCATCCTCCCTTAATTCAAGGATTAGATTGTCCTACTCCTACACCACTATATAATTAATTAATTGCAATATTATAGTATCAAATTGTAATTAAGGGAGGGATTAGGATGCTAATCACTGCGGTTTTCGTTTTGGTTTCAAGTGGTGGAAATGTAGGGCCAATTCGTTTGAGTTAAAGTCAACTAGTTTTTTTTAACTTTTACATCTTTTTTATTTGAAACCAATTTTATTTGAAAACCAATATTATGTAGATACAATAATCAATTTGAAAGTAAACTTTTAGGATGTAGTTAAATTTTTATGAAATTTTCTTTTTTAAGGTTTGAAACTAGAAAAATTCATAAAAATTTAGTAAAATTATAAAAATTGTATTTTCAATTGATTATTGTAACTACATAATATTGAATTTTAATTAAAATTAATTTCATGTAAAAAAAATATAAAAATAAAAATAAATTATTTTATAGTTAATTGATTAAAGTTAAAACGAATTGGGTGGTAAGCATTTCGAAGAGAGAGTCAACATCTGGCTTTATAGGTCAAAAGTTGGCCGGCTTGCTATTGCTATTTACTATGATGAGTTTATTGATTAGTGGATGAATCAAGTTTGGGTTGCTAGCTAGCTCTTTCATTTTTGTCTCCGTCTTCTTTTTTTCTCTTCTTCTTCTTTTGATTTAAGGATTTTTTTTCTGCAGTTTCTTTTGGTCCCCTTTCCCCCCTTTCTTTCGGAAACTAGGCTAGACTATGAAAAATTCCTAGAGAGGTGTATATATGGAGCATAAAAGAGTTTGGGATTATCTTTTGCTTTTCATAATATGTGCTACCTTCGTCCTATATTATTTGATACATTTTATTTTTTAACTTAAAATTGACTTGAATTTATTTATATTATTATTTTTCAGAAAAAATTTTAAAAAAATATTTAGAAATCATAAGTCTTTATTTATTATTTATATAATTTTTTTTATTTATATACTAAAATATTAAAATTATAAATTATAAATTAATTATTATAATTATTATGAATAGTGAATGGGAGAAGAATTATGCCCCAAGCCATCGAGGCCTGGCCCTGGCCCCAACAATAAGCCTAGCAATACATGCGCATTGGCCTATATCTATCTAACTTCTAGAAAATACAGGCATATGGTATAGACTAGTATTTCGCACTTGCCTGGCTCTATCTTAACTTTTAGTTAATTTTAGTACCGACGAAAAGAAAGAAAGAAAAAAACATATTATTATTAAGCTACCTTAATAACTTTTAATTACTTATCAGATCGATTTTCTCCCTATGGTCTTAAATAATTCATTCATACCTAGAGTGAATATGAGCTTGTGTGACGTTAAATTACGTTACTTTATTTGTTTGGATTGAGAAAATAGGATGCAAAAATTAGTTTGATTCTCTTAATTAAATAAGAGAAAAATTAATATTACTTCTTTGTTTGGATAAGAGAGAATACAAGAGGAAGGAGCCACTTCACTCTTCTATACATTTTTTACAACTCTCCAAATTAAGGAACAATAACTGTCAGTGTTTTATTAATTGAATCCAAACAGAGGACAAGTGGTCATTCATGTTGCCCTTGCGGCTTGCTCCGCTCAGTCTCCCCTGGAGGCACGCTCGATCCTTTAACATCGTTCTATTCCTATTCTCTTATTCATCTACTGATTTTGATTACCATAAAAATAATAATTTATTGCAAAATGAAAGAAATAAACCACAAGGAACTTTAATCCTGTACAAAAGCTGCAGCAAACCGAACACACACTTTTGAGCACGAAATTTTGATTACTGCTCGGAAGATTAAGAATACAATCAATCTCAGCTCATAGAACTTTCAGCAGCTGTACCTCAAAGATCAAGGGCTCATTCGCATGAGATAACAAGCTTCGTCGAGGCCCAAACTGTCATTGCACAACCATAGACAAACATCCATGCAAGCCTCTAAGTAATTCATACAGAGGTCTAAACAAGAGGAATATGGAAGAGAGGTGGGTGTAAAACCTGATTTGGGAGAGGTTCCAGCTTCTCATTCACGTAACCTACCCAAGGTGGAATCAATGCTCTTCGCTTTCCTAAAATGTCAACACACATATGCATAGCAAGACCGTAGGATATACAATGGAGCATCTCAATTTTACAAAATGCAATAGCAACTTAGTTTTCATCCCCAGGTGCTCACCTCGAACCCTCATCCCTATCACCACCTCCTTCAACCCCTTTATTATCTGTCAAGTCGGAAAAGAAAGCTTATCTAATAACAGTATGTAATATCAATAACTGAAAAATGCTTGATTGTGATGTTACAGACATAAAGGGGAAACTCTGGGGTACTAAATACAAGCAGGAATGCAACAAAATTCAATTGTGCTGCAGGTGTTCAAATGGATGATGGCACTCCAGTACCAAAATATTCACAAGAGAACAGAAACGGATTCACCTGACTGTCCTCCAGTGGAAGAATGACAGGGGAGCTTTCGCCACTGAACTGGTCCACAGTGCTGCATTTGAATGTTTAGATAACAGACTTGCAAAGTCAAGAAATGCACCTTTCAACTAGCTTCCTTCAAAGCAGGAGTGTCGATAGGCAAGATTTACCTGTGGACAAAATACCCATTTCTGCGTCGACATACATAGTTTATCTCCACAGAGTCACCTTCACGAGCTTGAGGTCCATCACCCTCAACAATCTCTATAATGAACAGCTTACCAAGTTAAGAATAGAATTTTAGACGGCATCACTAAGACCCACTTTATCTATAATCGAAGAGTAGACATGAACTTTTTGTAACGATAGTTGACTGACATACAATAGAATGATTCTCTCCTTTAGGACTACTTAAAGAAGCACATGAACGTATCAATGATATTAAGAGTGGTATGATGCAGTATTTTATTTTCTTTTCTTTTAGCACCCACTAGGAAATTAGATTTCAGGAAGCTGCCAGTTCCATGCAAAAGTAAAAAAAGAAGGATGAAAGCATTTCAGTTTTGTTTCTTTGAAAATCATCTTAAAATTCCACCCAAAGCTACAAGGGCAACATCTCTACAGCATGCTATATGAACATATCAGTGTCAATGCTTTCCAGATGAAAGAAGCCCCTTATCTATTTAAGCTGAAATTTATGAGAAGATGACTTTTTAATTCTAAATTTTATTTCCATTTCTATTTCTGTTTTCTACCTCAATAGAGACAAATTAGAAAAAATGAACAAAAATTTGGCAGCTTCACTTTTCAACTTTAGTTTTTGTGGGACACAAAACAGCAGGGTTCATTTTTCCAGCATCAAGTCTAAAGTATTACTTTTCTGGCCCAGTCTTAGGCACACCATCCACATTCTGCACTTGGACTACACAACATTCTTGGTGTGCCTGTGCTTGTGCGTGTGTACGCGCACGCACCCCTGCATGCACGCACGCACACGCGCGCGCGCATGTGAGAGAGAGAGAGAGAGAGAGATTTTCATTTCAGACCCAAGACGACAACTTTGAGAGTAAACCCATCTGAACCCAACTCCATTGCTTGAGGCTTCAATTCTATGTTAGAAGTTGTTTCAAAAATCTGGTCCAACAGCAATTAGAGCAATCGATAGTGTAATTTTGGGCACTCAGTTCTATTTGTTCATACAGAATTATGAGTTTTTATGCATCTCTACAGGCAGCATGTTATTTCAAATTAAGCTGCCATGAATTGAGGTGACTACCTAATGTTGTATGTGAAGCCAGCATCACAAGCTGCTGGTTTCCAATAATCTCGTTCTTAATCAATTATTTTTTATGGAATACTGGTTTTTAGCATAAAATCACCAAATCCTTTTGTATTTTTATGATGGGATACATTCTAAAAGGAATCAAACTCACAAATTTGAAAAGCTTATTGCTTATTTTCCAAACGAGAGATGAAACAGCCCATTGGTGTTTTTCTATAGATCTATCTTACACAACGCAAACTAATGATTTTACACCTCATCAGATAATTTAAACTCTCAATGTTATGCCAAATTCAAAGTAGCCCTCGGTATAATATTTTTACATGGAGCATTTCTATTGAGTTTTAAACTGCACAGTTACTTCTACTAGTTTCGTTGACAAATAGTAACCTTTTAAACAACAAAATATTACAGTAGTACGATAATTTCAAAACCTGTGTTCTATGATCTCCACCATCTATACTCTATAACTAAAAATTTGAAGAAGAAAGATAGGAATAACATTCTGAAGATATATATTGTACCTTCAATTATGACACCACTAGGAAGCTTCGAACTCCTGAACACTTCACATCATAATAGTGAGCCCCATGAGAAGTCATATTGGTCACTTAATAGATGAAGTTGGAGTCAAAATGAAGACTAAAGAAAGCATATTTACCGAATGACTTGAGGTTCCTTGATTTCTGGCACTGGTGCAGCAAAAACAGGACCAGTAGTAGCATTACAAATATTAGAAACAACGGGGTCGAATCCCACAAACAGCAAAAGCAGTCTCCTGGGCAACTCCTTGGCCGCCATAGAAGCGCCTCCGCTTCTGGGCTGCTTAATGTTGCTGGGCAACCGTAAAATTTTCGTGTGAAGCCTGGAATCAAATACACAACCACATTCCACACGCCAAATCATAACAGGAACAAACCCAAAAACAATCGTCTGCTGGGCTAAGAAACAAAATCCAGAGATAAAGAAGAACATAATTTTTTGCTTACCTCGGAGATTGGAAAGCAGATGGGAAGTAGCGACGGAAGGCTTGAAATGGAAGTGCTTGCATTTTCCCTTCCCAAGATAAGATTGTTCGACCGTTGATCTGGTCACCGCTCAGCTGGAAACGATGGTGTCCTGCTTGAGTCAAGTTACCAATGTGCCCTTCAACTTTTAAAACCTATACGGGTTTCTCCCGAAAATCTAAATCATGCTAATATAGCCATTCATCTTTTTAACAGCACCATGGAACGGCGCCGTGAGATCCGAGGAAAGCAAAGCGGCAGGGTCACAGAGCGACCGCCGGGCCAGCTAGTAAAACCAAAGGGGTAAAATCCACGGGGGGTCACCTAGCTTATTTTTTTGTCCTAAACGGGTACCTTACCTTCAAATTGTCCTACCGAGGTACCTTACCTCTTATCGCGTGTCCTATCTGGGTACTTTCCGTTGATTCAATCGTTAAGTCTCACGGAAATTGCTGACGTGGCATTAATTAATGCTACAATAAACGTAAAATAATAACTGTGGACCCTAAACTTTTCTAATAACTAATTCTAACCCTTAAACTTCCACCAAAATCATTTTAGCCACCGTCCCTTCACCACCGTCAACCTCTGTCGCCCACCATCCCCGTCCGCCATTCGCGATTCCAGCCATTCCCTATTTGCAATCCCAGTCGCTAACCGTTCCAGTAATTCTTGTCAGTCGTCCTCGATTTGTTGGCCACCGTTCGTTCGATTCCAGCTGATTTGAAGCAGAGCTCCTTGCTTTTGTTTGGCGAGGCCCGATTCTAAAACCCCATCGCCTTCCCCGTCCGCCATTCGTGATTCCAGCCATTAACTATATCTCTTCCTTTTTTTCTTCTTTGATTGTTTCTTGGCTTCAAAGATAGCTTATCTTTTCTGGGTAGAAATCAAAATCGTACTTTTTGCGTGTGATTTTTCTTCTTGTGCGAAACCCCAAAAAATTTCGTCGTGATTGACTCCAGATGCCGGCGGTCAACGGGGACTTTGAGGCGTTCGAGGAGGTGGATCCGACCGGCTGGTACGGTCGCTAGAACGAGCTCCTGGGGAGCGGCGCCGTGAAGAAAGTGTACAGAGCCTTCAACCAGGAGGAGGGAATAGAAGTGGCGTGGAACCAGGTGAAGCTCCGGTATTTCTGCAACGATCGGGAGATGATTGACCGCCTCGGTTCGGAGGTCCGGTTGCTGCGAAGCTTGAAGAACAAGAACATCATCCGATTGTTCCATGTGTGGAAGGACCAGGAACATGACACGCTCAACTTCATCACCGAGGTCTGCACTTCTGGGAATCTGAGGGAGTACCGGAAGAAGCACAAGCACGTCTCGATGAAGGCCGTCAAGAAATGGTCGCGCCAGATTTTGAAGGGCTTGGATTATCTGCACACCCATGAGCCCTGTGTCATTCATAGAGACCTCAATTGCAGCAACATCTTCGTCAATGGAAACACAAGACAGGTATCCATTATTCCGTATTTTATCAATACAAATTCGTGGATTCTCTTCTGTAAATTGGGGTTGAAGGTCTTTGTGGTTGAACAGGTGAAGATTGGTGACCTGGGTCTAGCTGCAATTGTGGGTAAAAACCACTCAGCTCACTCTGTTCTGGGCACTCCGGAGTTCATGGCGCCAGAGCTCTACGAGGAGCACTACACAGAACTTTCTGCAGCGCTTCCAACTGCTTCCCGGACAGCCTCGCGGCGAAGCCGAACAATGCGTGCTCGTAGGAGTGGAGGAGCTGCGGAGGCGTGCCATCTTTTTCTGACTGATATTCTTGTTGCTGCTGAGAAAGCCGGTGCACGGAATGGAGCACGGCGTGGTGCAGCTGCTTGGAGGTGGCGGCTGCCTGGTACGAGGCTCGGAGCTTCGTCTTGTCCATGTGGACTATATAGGTCGTCCATTTTCCCGAAGAAATGGGAGTTTCGCTGACAAGTAAAAGAATTAATACTGGTAGTAGCCCAGACACTGCTCTGAACCGACACATGGTTGTGAATAATCGGAGGATGGTGGGCGATGTAGAGGTCGAGGGCGGCTGGGATGGTGGTCGACAGAGGAAGAGGTTGACGGTGGCTAAAATGATTTTGGTGGAAGTTTAAGGGTTAGAATTAGTTATTAGAAAAGTTTAGGGTCCAAAGTTATTATTTTACGTTTATTGTAGCATTAATTAATGCCACATCAGCAATTTCCGTGAGACTTAACGATGGAATCAACGGAAAGTACCCAGATAGGACACGCGATAAGAGGTAAGGTACCTCGGTAGGACAATTTGAAGGTAAGGTACCCGTTTAGGACAAAAAAATAAGCTAGGTGACCCCTGGTGGATTTTACCCAAAACCAAAGCATAGGACCGCAAGCGAAGCGCATGGTTATTTCGTTCTCAGGCTCTTAGCCTCCTCCCTCGGGTATTGGCGATTGCGACAATTTTGCCATTCTTTGGATTTCGCTCCAGTCCAATCTCCAAAGCAGAACCCTAATCCAAGCAACGTATCCAATCTTGCCGCTGAATTTGTTTTACTAATTACATCCGATGGGCAAAAGAAAGGACCGTCGTCTAGCTGCTTTAAGCAACGCCGGCCGCCGCCTCAAGCTCGACCTCTTCGCGGAACCCTCTGGTACTCGGTCTCTCTCCCTCCTTCTCATTTGCTTTTTATGCTTTATTCACCCCCAACCCTTCCTTCTTGTTCGTTCTCGGCGTATGACAAATTGATTTTATGAGTTGAATGAAGTTCATCGTTGTTTAGCTTCGTGTGGCTAATGGCCTCAAAGTTCATCATACTATATTTTGGATTGAGAGAGACTGTGAATGCGTTGTTTGTCTTCCTTCTCTATTCTGTGGAGAGAACTATATTGTAGACAAATCTTTTTTGATTGGACCTTTTCTGTTTACCGTTCTAGAAGCTACGGGTGGCTCCTCGGTCCAAGAGGAAGTTGATGGGGATCCGAATCATCCTGCCGGGGTTCCTGATTCACCTTCTTCTTCAGGTGGGTTCCGTCAGTTTACTTCAAAAAGGACTATATAGGCAGAAGACTTTTTTGTGGTGGACATGTGGAATCTATGCACGACATATTATATTGGTTTCTCCAAGAATATATTTTCAGATTGTAGGGTAGCTGCGCTCTTGGGAACATTCACACAGATCAGGTCAGGCCCTGCCACTGTGAAATTTTGAATGAGTCCCCATCTGTTATGCCCTATATTCGCAGCACCGAAGCGCTTTGCGGTTTTCGCCTGGAAAACTTTTCTATTGGTTCGTATGACTCTGGCTTCATTTCTTTTACGCCTCTTCTGACCATTTTTCTTTGTTGAACAGGTGGATGTCAAATGCTTCTAATTCATATCTGCAGGACTATCACTGTTCATGCCATTTAGAAAGCATTTGATTTGCTCTCATTGATATTTTTATCTCTTTTTGTATAGCTTTATGTCCATTACTATTATAGTTATATTGGATGATGCCTTTGTGGTAGTTAATGAATTTTGATCTTTTTTGCAGGTCAACAGCCACCAAATCCTTTGCTGTTACTCGGGCAATATAGTGATGGTGAACTGGATGAAGAACTGGATAGAAGTATTGAGAATGAGAATGCAGAGGGTTCTGACCAAGATGACCAGGTAATTATGTTGAAGCCAATGTTGTCTCAGGCACAGCTTTAAATTTAAATGTGTTATGTTTGTCGAATTGTCAAAGCCCATAGCATGAGCTATTCCTAGTCTGGTTTTTACTTGGTTGTTTTGTAGTTGCTTCACATCTCACCTTTTTTTCCATAATTATTATTCATTGATATGAATGTTATTATCTCTTGGCTGAAGGGACCATCAAGTGAGGGAGTAAAAAGTACAGATGATGTTCCTAGTAAGCGAGTCTGTGAGATGGAGGTCTGCAGTGATTATAATGAACCAAAGAAGGAAGGTGATGATGTTAGGGGGGGAGATGTGCCTCCCTCAACTGATTCCTTTAAGGCCAAAGACTCTGTTGAACAAAGTTCCACAGTTGGAGCTTACGAACCGCAGCTCCTAGGAGATACGGGTTCAGGCTGGAAGATGGTGCTACATGAAGAAAGTAACCAGTATTACTATTGGAATACAGAGACTGGAGAAACTTCATGGGATGTACCTCAAGGTTTGGCCCAAGCAACCCAACTAACATCTGATGAGGAAGTTATTGCCACTGAACAATTGGAGAGAGCTCCTATGTTTGGAAATGAGTTCCATACAAAGCTTGGTGGTGAAGGGGACAATTCTTCGACTGCTGTAATTGGTGATGGTGTAGCAGCAAACAGTTCATTGCTTCATGCCGAAACATATGATAATGGTTCTGGCATTGGTGAGAAGTATGAAGGATATGAAACCGAAGCCATAAAAGATAAACATATGATGACTCGCACTAATGAAATTGAAGTTCCTAGTAACTTAGTTGAGGTTAACAAAACTTTGAATGTTGAGTCTCAGGCAGGTAATGAGAAGTCTGTGCATGATATCCCAGCTGGTGGAGAATATGTAGTAGAGAATGATCTGTCTACTCAACTTGTGAAACAAGGAGAGCGAATTTTGGACACACTGAATGCTCTGAGAGGGTAAGGGGCATTTATTTGTTTCATTACTTAGAAGTTCAATTTTATCTAGACAGTAATTAATCCATTCTTAATCTATTGATTTCGAAGTCTATTTTTACTTTCTGATTTGAAAACATTTTCAGATCTGGTGATCACCAGCAATGTCAGAACTGGATTGCTGATTGTATGTTGGAGACCGAGATCAGACTTTCTGATATCAAATCGCTTCTCCCTTGCGGACAATCTCTTCATCCATTTTGGATCCATTCTGAAAGGCAGCTGAAACACCTTGAATCTGTTATGAATGATAAAATTTACCAGCTAGCAAAGCATGCAGCTAGTGATGAAGCAGAAGAAAGTTCTATCTTGGCTGGAGAGAATTTCAAAGTGCAAGAAGGCATTGGTGTTGAATCTGGAGCTGATGGGAATGAGTTTAATCGAGACAAGTTGGTCTCCACTGAGATTTCTCAAATTCCTAGTAGTGTTGGCTCATTGACTGTAGTTACCAATCATTCCAGCAATCAAGCTCCTTCCAGATTTGATGTGCCTACTGAAGATATTGCTTCTACCAACCATATGAGGGTTGTTTCAGCAGTAAGTGAACATTTCAATGGGAATGTTCTGCATGATGTGTCTGATGCTGTAGAGGACATTGACATGGATGTGGACATGGAAGTTGATGACATACTTCCCACAAGCAGTATGGAAAAGGTAAATACGCCGAGTCCTTTGGAGCATATCAATCCTCCTGATAACTCAGCTATTCAACCACCTCCTGGTGTGGAGTGGGTTCCCCCATTGCCCCCAGATAATGAAATGATCCCGCCACCACCTCCTGATAACGAACAGGTTCCTCCACCCCCACCGCCTGAAGAGCCTCCTGAACCCACATACCCTGCACCGACCTCCTATACAGAAACAGGTCAAATTTTCTCTGCTTCAGAAGAATACAATGCAAGCCTTCAAGGATCTGGTTACCAATATTATGGGCATTCTGTTCCTGTTATCCCATCTGGTAACTTATATGGACATGCTGATGCATATCCTGTTGCTGTTCCCCAGCCAGCAATTTACTATGACCCAGTTACAAACACATATTCTGGAACTGCTTCGGTTATGGTCAACCCTGTTCAGCCTGCAGCTTATTACAACATCCAAGATGGAGCATCATCTACTATACCTGTGGCTACCAGCGCAGGACCATCTCAATTATATGATGGATCTGGTCTCGTGAACTACAATAGACCTTTGAATCAAACTGAACCCGTTGATGCTATTTCTCTGACAGGACCTAGTTTGAAAGTTGACATCTCTGCTGCCAATGGGAAGACTGAAGTAGCATCAGCAGTAGTATGTTCTACTTCAGCTACCATTCAAGCCCCAGCTGTTGGTACTAATGAAGATAGTGGTCCATCTAATGCTGTCCCTACATCAGCTTCAGCTCCGAACCTTCAACCTAAAGGTAAATTTGACAATATATTAGTTGCCTACTGCAACCTGCTTTCAAATTAGTGCTGCACCTGCTGTCACAGTTGCCCTGTATTAGGGACATCTCATTGTTCTATTTTTTGGAAAACTGTTCTACATTCAGATTCTGAATTATGAGCTTATGGTTTTATGTTGAAACATAATTTGTTTTGGAAGAAACTTGAAATGATGCTTGAAGGCTGATATTGCTGAATGATGAGAGAAAATGGCTTTACAGTCCCTCTTTCTCTAGCTTCAACAACTTATTTTAGGGTTAATGAGCCTCATATGTACGTATTATTGATTCTTATGCTCAGATATCTAGCCCTTTTTTTTTTTTTTTGCTTTCACCTGATGGTTTCAGGCTAATTGATGGCATCTTCTCTTTAATGATTTCCTATTTGTTGATCCTTGTTGCTGTCTTTCTCAGCAATACGAACCAAGAAACGGACTGTGGCTGCTGTATCATCCCTGCGGACCAATAAGAAGGTCTCAAGCTTGGTGGACAAGGTATAGAATAAGTTTTTACCCCGTCATGTTGTTGATAATTTTATGTACTTCAATATGGTTTTGTCAGAATTGCTGAACATAACTTGTTGTGCCAGTGGAAAGCAGCTAAAGTAGAGCTGAATGAGGCCGAGGAGGAGGCAGAAAATGCTTACGAGATATTAGAAAGGAAACGTCAGAGAGAAATTGAGGTCTGTGTGCAAAAGAATTTTGTTCATACCCTCCCTTTCCTGTATCTAATGCCTCACCTCCCCTGGATTGCAGGAATGGCGTGCCCAGCAAATTGCTAGTGGAGAGGCCAAAAACAATGCAAATTTTCAACCTCTGGGTGGTGATTGGTATGGGATGTTACGGTTAATATTGATCTTGTGCTTGTTTGTTCTTGTGTGCGTCTTTACCCAGGTCTGAGATCAGCAACTGCTATGGCTCAGACAGCATTAATTGATTCAATTTTAAAAAAAAATATCAACTAAGATGAACTTCTGTAGTGCCTCTTTGTGTCACCTTGTGCATCCAAATAATTATTATGTGCTAAAGCAGAACATCTTGGTACTGTTCTACTTTTTGGTTTAATTACACCTTCACTATTATTTATCAGGCTGTGTACAAATTATTATTATATTTGTATAAGGCTTTTTATAAATTCTAGGAGATCCTGAAATTTTTGAAGTGATTCTAATTCTGGGAATGAGTACTCCTTTGCTAATCCTGCAGCAATGACCGGGTTTGGTAGCTTTCTTAGTTCTAATAGAATATCATGCACCTGCAGTTAGCATTATAAGTTATAACTTTATTTGTGCTGAAACAGGCGTGACAAAGTGAAGCGAAGGAGGGCACAAAAAGCCCAAGAAAGTGCCGATAGTTCTGCTGCGGTTCCTCCAGAAGGAAAACAGAGACCTGATTTAGCCGAGATCTCCAGAGAACTCCCTTCTGGTTGGCAGGTATAAAGGTGTTGTAAGGACACTGTATGTTTTGATTTCATGATTTTATTGTATCGTAATCCTAAATGTGTGTGCTTTGGCAGGCTTATTGGGATGAAAGTTCGAAGCAGGTATATTATGGGAACCTTAATACATCGGAGACAAGGTGGGAGAGACCCAATAAATGAGCTATTTTCTAGCAAAGTTTTTTTTTTATTTTTTTCGTCTCCCCGCTGATTGTATATTCTAGCAGAGGCAGATTAGGTTTAGAGATCGTTTATGTAACCTCATGTGTTGCTATATATTCACATTTGAGATGAGTTTAACCAATTGCTCTTGAACACAGATTCTATTGATCTCTTCAGAACGACAACTGTAATTTTCGAAGGTAGATTTAGGAACAATTGAACTTGCAGGCCTTGGGCAAAAAAGTTCTTAAGGTAACGTTTGCAGACAATTAAAAGGGGCACTTCTAATCATTCTCCTCAATAGAAATTCATCATCTGCGAACAGAAATGACTCAATTTTGAATGCAATGCTCCATTTTAATAGCGAATACCACCAATTGTGATTCGCGAGAACATATAATCTACATATGGTACTTGATTTCCCATACAGTCGCGAGCATCATAGATTGGTAGCACAACAAATCAAAAAGTTTTGGCATCATGGCAGCTGATTTCTCATCTCCTGCGCTTGTTGTTGTACTCGTCATCACTCTCATTGTCCTTCAAGAAGCCAAGGAAAGCAAGAAAACCAAACAGGAAGAATCCACCCGACCAGTTGCCACCACCTCCTCCTCCACCGCCACCACCATCATCATCACGAGGTGGGAATCCCGTCCCACCATCATCAAGGTCTGGTGATTTCTCCTTGGCTAAAATTTAACAGGCAATTCAACAGGGGAAAAAATGAATAGTCCAATACATCTCAAGAATAATCAATTGAAAAAGAAATCTCCTGAAATTCTTAAAACATGAATAAAAAGAAAACAGAAAAAACAAGCAAACAAGAAAATATAATTATAAAGGATATGTTCTAGAGCGGTGATGCTAAAAAAAAAAAAAGAATGCATCTAAAAGAAGCAACACAGGCTGCGAT
Source organism: Aquilaria sinensis (assembly GCA_005392925.1). NCBI lineage: Eukaryota > Viridiplantae > Streptophyta > Magnoliopsida > Malvales > Thymelaeaceae > Aquilaria > Aquilaria sinensis. The sequence goes on along the minus strand of SMDT01001457.1, from coordinate 10,796 downwards.
GTAAGACAAACCAGTTAAGAGTTTATAAGTTGCTGCAATTACTCTTCAATTGGACAATGCGGGAATTTACTGGGAAAATAAGTGAAAAGAATAAGTTGCATCACTTTGATGCATTACACCAGAATGCTTTAGCTATCAAAACATCCATCTCAGCAACTACCAAAACCCCTTATTCAACCATGTTTCTTACCCAAAAAACCAGGCAACCAAGGTGAACTCAGCTTAAACTCCAACTAGCATATGATAAATGGAGCAACTTGGAGTATCAGTATAACGTGTAAAAATAACATACAATGTACAGGAGCTTGGGTAATTGTTGGTGCTTCACGGGTAACTGTCTGAGTCTGCCCTGATGCACTGCATCTTGAATTCTGCGGGAACGATAAGGCAAATCACAGATTTACAAGTCAATTAGCACAGTTCAAGCTGTTAGCTTATGCTGGTTTAAGCAAAAATACTGGATTCATATAGACTAACATATTTGGACTTAGAGTTACTATATGGGCCATGTGAGGGGTGCATGGTTTTGTCAAAGTGCTACCTGTAGAATTATAACATCCACTCCTTCATTACACTGCACCTTAATACACTCAGTGGTGACATTAAGTTCTGCTGATATTTATCTTGTAAGACTAAAATAACATTATGAAATCCATGTCAAAGAACGAAGGGCCAAGTCTTTATGCTCTAAAAGTAGTGGTACAACCAGGAATGCCGAAACAACGAAAATTCTCCACAAATTTTCCTTGAATCTTATACGAAGAAGTTCTTTAGTATATATCATTCTTTCACAGCAGCATGAAAGCTACCCTCTCATCTAATGGCTAATGCCGGTACCATCTGGCTAAGATGTAGACTTTCCATTCTCAAACGGCAACTTTTGAAACTAGTAGAGTTAAAAGACAAATGGCGGCACTTTGATTCTATGGTGAGAAAGGAAACATGTTTGCAAAATAGCGGACTTACCATAGCTCCAGCACAAATGACAGATGTAGATTGCTTTCGACAAGAACTGGTTAATGGCCTTATTCCACATGGAGGCTGCAACTTTAAGCCGAGCCCAACAGGAGAAGATGAGGCCAAACTTAGAGGTGGTAACGGCAAAGAAACACCGGCTCGGAAGCACTTGAATCTGTCTGTGGACCAAGCGCATGATTTCACTGCCGAAACAAACACAAACCGGGATATATAAAAACCGTCACATGCGGTTACGAGAACTAGAAATTTAAAAGTAATAGCTTTTCAGATTGATTAAAAGGAACATAAAAGATATATTCTAGAGAATGACTAATACATAAATACACATAAATATATGAAATCCAATGTAGGCACTCAATTTATCATCTAACGTAAAAATTTCCAATATTTAGGAAAATAATACTCATACCAGGGGGTAACAGGGACGAGGATGCAATAGTGTTTGCAGCCAGCATCGGCATATAGATGTCAACGACAGAACTGAAACCCAATCGCCCAATCAGTAATAGGAGCAGAAGAACAAAAGTTGGATAACAAAGAGGCAGGACCTGTTAAAATGAAACCACTTGGATTGGGTAGTAGGAATTTCCAATCGATTTCGGTTCCAACAGGAGTACAATTGACGAAGCCCTTGAATTAAAGAACACCTTTTTCTGTGAGAAACCTAAATCCGCCGCTGATGGGAGTGGAAACAGCCAGAAGTGCTCCGACGCGGCTGTGGGAGAAATCGGCCGTCGCTTGGTACGTATGGGAGCAGAGAGAGGGAGAGAGAGACGGGGCTGGCGGGCGTCGAAACAGAAAAATACAAGTAAGAGATTAGCTCGTTCAGGTATTTGACGTTTCCGCCGTCCCATCGTTTCACCACAAACTGCCACCCCCATATACGTATACTGCTGTCGGCTGCTACTAACATATGTTTTAAGACAGAAATATCAAATTTGTTATTAATATTTTGGGTTGAAAGCAGATATACTATTATAACTTTTTTTAGCTCTAATTTTTACTAATGTTTTAAAATGGTCTGAGTATACTACTGTCATTTAGAAAAACAAAACAAAAAATGATAAAAAGAGCAGGTTTTGAAATTTTGGAATTATTATGCATTTTTTAAAAAAATATCAGGATCTTTGAGATTTTTACAAAAAAATTGTTTGATCTCTATCATCAGCGCTTCAGCCCTATTGCTGTCTCTATTACAAGCACTTCAACCCCATTGCTGCCCTCCCTATATCTTTATTGTCTAATCTCCTCCCTGACATTCTTGAGAGAGAGAGAGTTTAATTAAAAAAAGTCTTTAAAAGTTTTTAAAACTTCCATTATCACCTTAAAATTTCAAAACTTATAATTTTTAATTTTTTTATTGGCTTTTTAACGTTTTCCGTTAGATTTTTAATGGTTAGTGGCGTATTCACTTTTAATTTGAAACTTTAGTGGCATATCTGGCCCATTTTAAAACATTAGTAGGAGATTGGACAAAAAAAAAGAACTATAATTGCATATTTAATCCCAACCCCAAATTTTAGTGATAAATTTGATACTTTTACTTATGTCTAATTAGGTAAGGTAGATAATTTTCCAAATTTGCCCATTACTATCGTAATTAATTTTCATTGCATCCCTACTTTAGGTCATGTTTCATCTTTTCAAATTGCTGGTTTTCATGTCTCCAGATCGCAATATGATGGATGTCAATTTGTGTAGTCAAAATTATTGATTTTTTAGCATTTTCAAGCTTATTTTTCTACATCACCATATCATATTTTCTGTCATTTCTTGCTTTGGACTTTCATTTTGTATGATGAAAAAGGGAACCGACGAGTCGGATCAAATTAGAAGCGAGCAAGGTGAAAAATGAAAAGTTCGGAATAACAATTCATTGGAGCTGTAGCCCCAAGTGGTGCTGCAGTGCCACAATTTAAAGGTTCTAGAAGCTATGATCATGTCCTGAGCGCTGCGACGCTAATGCCAAGTTGAGTCCTGGGCGCTACTGCTCCAGGAGCGCTGCGATGCCGGTGCCAGTCGTACTCTAGGCGCTTCAATCCCAAATGACATTCCTAGGCGCCTCAGTGCCCCTGTGTCCGGGTTTTATGGTCCCCTACCTCCTATTTTGAACTTTGGCTTGCCATTGGTGGAGGGATTTTATCCTTTTGGTGGTGGGTGAAGATGGAAGAGCTTATCCTTTAGAAAAATCAGGAACTTTGGCATTCTATCTCATTCCACCAAGTTAAAGCTAAGGTTTCTTCTTTATCTTTCCTCTAAACTTTCATCATCTTATGGAGGCATTTGTGGAGAGTTGCTTGAAAGAGGCTTAGGGCTCTTGAAGATTTCTTGAAGACTTTAGGAGTTAAGCTCATTTAGTCCACTTTGGTTTCTTTTTTTCTTTTCCTTGTAGCTAGACATGGATGTTGTTTGGTATATTTTCATGTTTATGTTTAGTTTGATTATGGAGTAGTTTTCTCTACACTTTCTATGGTTGTAGCTACTTGAATTGATTATGTTGGTTGGATTAATGACTATTTGTCTTTGATTTTTTCCCTTGCTTGTTTACTCCTCTTAGTGAGTTTATTGTTGTGTTGATTGATTAAAGGCCCTAGTCAATTACACCTTATATTTCTTTTAAACCTTTGAAAAAGATTAAAAGGAATTTGAATTAGGAGAAGAGTGTAGTGGTCATGGGCTTGTTGAGAGATTAGTCTATGACATTAGGTGAAGGTAAATTGAACTTGTAATGTCCTTGTTGAACTAACAATTCGGATGAGAGTCCATTCTAATGTAAGCTTAGGAAAGTGGCCCTTTCATTTGGGAAAGTAAATGCCCAATTAGTTAGCTTCACCAACAAGTAGGAAAATCAAACTTTTAGTCTTAATTCACTAGATAACCAAGTCAAATAGTGAAAAATATAGGAAGTGTGTTTTGTTAATTCACTAGAAAACCCCTAATTTGCATTATGTTTGTTGTTCTTGTTTACTAGTAATTAAAGTAAAGTTACAATTAGTTGTTCTCCTATTGAGTAAATCATCAATTGTTACTTGTTTAGCTAAAATGAGTCTTAAAGTAGTGGGTAATTAGTGAACAATACAAATCAATCCTCATGCAAATGATATCTTATTCACTCTATCTACATACATCTCGTGCGCTTGCAGTTAGGGTTTAAAATCAACAATACAATCTTTAACATGCTCGATGCTACTATGATCTTTTATGTGCTTTAACCACACTTGGCTCCAAATGGCATGTTCGGCAAGGTTGAGACTATCACATATAAGAAATCGGCAAATCTAAAGCCATTGTCAAGGTCAAATCTGGAGAAGTAACCATGCCTTTGTGCTTTGTCGTTGAATCACAATCAATTTCTGGTTGTTCATCTCATGACACCGCCTCTATTGTCAGATCCCTATCAAGATCATTGGTTAGGTTACCATCGCATGTGATTTCAACCAATGTGTAGTTGATCCCACCACCAAATTCTTAAAAATCAAGAAAGAGATAGTTAGTTCGTCAACCTGTCATGCCTGAAAACAAGCCAAAATTCAATAGAACTCGTTCAGAGATGTGTCTAAAAGGCTACAAAGATGAGTCTAAAGGATTGTCCAGATGTATTTAAAAGGATTACAGAAATGTGTCTAAAGGAATAGAGAGATGTGGAAATAGCCAATGACCTGAAACACATATCCATTCAGATATTTTTATATATTTGTTAAGACATTTTATTCTTTCAAACACTTTTAAATTTGAAGATAATACATTTTCTGCATATTGTGTCAGACACTTTTACATATTAATTTAGACATATTTATTTATTGCTTCAAACACTTTCATTTCTAAAGATAACAACTTGTTGCATATTACTTCAAATTTATACAATTTCATATTGTTGTAGACACTTTAACAAATTTATTCAAATACTTATACACTTTTTTGTATCAACTTGGAAGAGAACAAATTGTTTAAATAGAACAAACTATCTACAAATTGTTTCATACACTTATAGATACTTGCAAATTGTTGAGAAACTTTTGTTAATTGTTTGAGACACTTATCATTTGTATTTTCCTTTTACATCTTATACAGATAGTTTTTGTTTACAATTCAGTCACAGAGACAAAAGACGAGCGACATAGCAGCAGCTTTGAGAGGTAATGATGATCAAGATGAATAGGAGGTAAGGACCAACACAATCTTGAGGCAGCAACTAATGAATCTGGAATGACAACATCGTAATTCAGAGCAAGCAATAATAGCAAGATCTGACGACGAGTAATGCTTGATGAGATCTAGAGGCACACTTTAGGAATACAAGATCTGAAGAGGCACATCAATGATATGATGTGAAAGGGAGAGCGACGGTGAAATCTCACTACTAAAAATTCCTTTATTTCCAACTGCCCTCATTTCCAACGGTCAAGCAGTTGGAAATTTCCAACTGCCAAAACCGTTGGAACGAGGAGAAAAATTTTTCCAACTGCCTAGCAGTTGGAAGTTTTAGAATATTTAATTTACATAATATATATAGTATTTCCAACGGCTTAAGCCGTTGGAAAATGGAGGAAATATGGAGTGGTTTTCCAAAATTATATAAATCTAGATAATATATAATATTTCCAACGGCTAAAACCGTTGGAAAATGTGGAAAATAAAGATTTTTTTTGCGTAAATTATATAAATGTAGACATATATAATATTTCCAACGGCTAAAACCGTTGGAAAATGTGGATTTACCTTGCGTAAATTATATAAATGTAGAACATATATAATATTTCCAACGGCTAAGACCGTTGGAAACTGTGGATAATAAAAGAATTACCTAGAAAATTCTATAAATGTAGAACATAAATAATATTTCCAACAGCTAAAACCGTTGGAAAATGTGGAAAAAAGGATTTACCTAGTAAATTATATAAATTTAGATAATATATAATATTTCCAACGGCTAAAACCGTTGGAAAATGTGGAAAATATAGATTTTTTGCGTAAATTATGTAAATGTAGACATATATATTATTTCCAACGGCTCAAACCGTTGGAAAATGTGGAAAATATAGATTTTTTGAGTAAATTATATAAATGTAGACATATATAATATTTCCAACGGTTCAAGCCGTTGAAAAATGTGGAAAAAAAGATTTTCTGGTAAATTATATAAACTTAGATAATATCATATTTCCAACGGCTAAAACCGTTGGAAAATGTGGAAAATATAGATTTTTTGAGTAAATTATATAAATGTAGACATATATAATATTTCCAACGGTTCAAGCCGTTGGAAAATTTGAATGTTAATTATACAAATGTAGATATAGATGATATTTGCAACGGCTGAAAGGAAAAAAAAGATATAGTTAAGTTAAATATATAAATTTACATAATATATCATATTACCAAACTTTCTTAAAATTTAGATATATAAACATAATATAATATATAAATATATAAATATGGATCTTTTGCGTAAAATATATAAATTTTGGTATATATAATATAGTATGTCTACAAAGTTTCATAAAATAAGCAACATATTTACAAACGTTCTTAAAATTATATGTAAAATAAGCTACATCTTCACAAAATTCAAGAAAATTATATCCAAAATGATTTCAATAACTGGGACAGAGAAGAAAACAACAAATAGTTATGTTCCAACGGTTATAGCCGTTGGAAATGGGACAGAGACAAAGAATTTTAATTTGCAGCCGTGAAATAAGAAAAAAAAATTGTTTCCAACGGCTACAGCCGTTGGAAAATGTGAAAAATAACAAAAAATGGGAAATAAACAAATTTTAAATGAAATTCCCAACGGCTACAGCCGTTGGAAAATGTGTAAAAGAACAAAAAAATTATTTCCAACGGCTTTAGCCGTTGGAAATTCATTTAATGAAACGCTGAGTTTTGAAATTTTTTTCCAACGGCTTAAGCCGTTGGAAAATAACTTTTAAAAAGTCCCCCCTCCCTCGCAGCGGACTCGTCTTCTTCCTCCAGCTTTCTCTCCCTTACGCTGTGCTCCTCTCTCTCACTACAAATCCTTCACACGCACACACAGCACGTTTCTTGTCTCGATTAAGGGGTTTATCAACGTCGTGAAGCTGATTTTAACGTGGATCTGGCCTCAATTTGCTCGATTTGGTGGTTAGTACGTTATTTTAGAGACTTTTCAAATTTTTTTTTTCCGGATGATGCGTTTTTTTTTTTTACTGTGGGTTTCAATTTCTTGCAAAACATAGGTGATTCGAACCTATTCCCAGCCATTTGAAGCAACTTGTATTACGGATTTGAGGTTAGTTTTTACTTAATCCGAAAGTTTAATTTTTTTCCCTATTAATTAGTTTAAATCCGAATTTTTCATGCTTATTTGGGTTGAAATATGTGATTAGTATTTGAGGTGTAGATGTTGATGGTGGGATGTGAAGTATTTGGGGTACCCATTGTAATTGTACATTTTTTTGGATTTTCTAACTATTTTTTTTTTATTTCGGAATGAGTTACAAAATTACAAATAATTAGTTTTATTTAAATTGTTTATGTTGTATAATTATGTGTGCAATTAGTTAGGCCAAATTATTTAAATTATTTTATGTAGTACCAATTTATGTAGTATAATTATGTGTGCCCAATTAGTTACAAAATAATTAGTTTTATTTAAATTATTTATGTAGTATAATTATGTGTGCAATTAGTTACAAATAATTAGTGTGAAGTAAATTGTTTGGGTTATATATTTTGTTACAACGTAGAATGGTTATTTTGGAATTTTGATTACAATGTTTTCATTATTGGCATTAATATAAATTGTACAAAATATATCTAGTGAAATAAATTGACCTCCAAAAATAATATATGTCAATATTAATAATATTACGAAGAATAATATATGGGATTATAAATGTAGTAGTAAAGTCATAGTAAAAATAATATTATGAATTAGTATTATTATTTCTGATCTAATTAATCAAATACGAGTAATATCAATTATGATAATATTAATAGTAATAATAATATTATTATTTTTAGTAATAATAACTTATATTTGAAACAATACATATGATGGCAAGCATTAGTAGTAAAGTAATAGTAATAGTACTATTAATTGTTATTATTAGTATACCATTAAATCCAAATAATGATTAAAAATTAAGAGATAAAAATAAGACAAATTATACCCATATTGATAAACAGCGCATAATAAAATCGTAATATGATAAAAATAAAATTAATACTAAGTTAGATAATAAAAAGTATAATAATAATAATAATAATAATGAAAAATAAGAAGATTATGAGGATAAGCCCTAATATTTCATAAGTGTACTCATACTGCAGTTTGTAGTAGTAGTAATTAGTAAAATAGTAATAGTAAGTACTCGAAATTGTAATATTTGCTATAATTATAATAATACTATATGGAAAGCATATTATATTTCCCTTCTCTATTGCGGTTTATTTCCTAAACAAGAACTAATAATTCCAAGTATGCTGTTAAAACCCCCCCCCCCACCCCTTTAAATAAAAACGTGTAAACCGTTCTCAGTAAGCATTACAGTTGTTTGTTTGTGGTTTTTTGTTAAATGACATGGTTTAGATTTTAACTAAACAAAATAATCATATTGGTAGGACTTCATGTGACCATAGTTGGATGTATAGTAGTCGTTATTTACCTGGCCGAGTTGGGTACACAGAGGAGTGGGAGACAGGGATTGAGCAGTTCATAACATTTGCCTGTAGTATATTAGTAATCCCCGTGCTCACAGGGATGGCAACAAATTACGTTTGCCCGGTGTTTGTTTTTGTAAGGTTTGTTTGTAATTTGTGTTTAGGTGTAATTAAAAAAATTTGTACTGTTGTATAATTATGTAATTGTTGTAGGAGTGTTATAGTGTTAATTTGTATTTTTTGTGTAATAAAAATTGTAGGAGGTGTTGTAAAAATTTGAGGTTTAAGGGTTGTGATGACGTTAGAGTGCATCTATACAAAGTGGGTTTCATGGCTCATTACACAAACTGGACAGCTCATGGGGAGGCATTTACAGAGCCTCCGCAGCAGCCGTTTCATAATTCTGATTGGTATGAGCATTCTGAGTTCGGTTCAAATGTAAACCCATATGCTCAAATGATATTTGATGCAGCGGGTCCAAGTATGCATCAGAATTCCATTGAACAGGATCAACAACCTAAGGAAGGTTTTAGAAGGTTTTCTGATTTACTGTACTCCGCTAGTATACCTCTTTGGGATGGATGTGAGAAGCATTCTGAGCTTTCTGCTGCAGTTCGGTTGTTAAACCTAAAAGCAGAATATCATATACCAAGAGGGTGTTATGATGGTATTGCAGCGTTGATGAAAGAGACGTAGCCAAGTGACAGCAAGATGCCATCCAATTGGTATGAGACGAAGAAATTAGTTTCACAACTAGGTCTTGCCCATCTTAAAATTGACGGTTGTGTAAACGACTGCATGTTGTTTTGGAATACTGATGAAGATGCTTCAGAATGCAAGTTTTGTGGTGAATCTCGGTTTAAGCCGAGAACAAATGGGCGAGGTAAGGATAGAGCAAGGAAGACTATGCACTATTTACCACTCACTCCTCGGCTTCAGCGACTATATGCTTCACTGTCAACTGCAGAGCACATGCGGTGGCATAGTGAGCATCGATCCGACCCAAATGTTTTAAAACATCCTTCAGATGGGGAAGCATGGAAACATTTTGATTCCACGTACCCGTGGTTTGCGGCGGAAACCCGAAATGTTCGCCTTGGAGTTTGTTCTGATGGGTTCACGCCTTTCGGGTACTCTGGTAAACAATACTCATGTTGGCCTGTCATTGTTACACCCTATAATTTGCCTCCGTGGATGTGTATGAAGAAGCCATATATGTTTTTAACTGCATTGATACCTGGCCCTCGGAGTCCACGTCAGAATATTGATGTCTATTTACAACCACTTATTCATGAATTGAAGCAGCTATGGGAGGATGGGGTCGAAACATGGGATGTTTCACTGAAACAAAATTTTCAGCTCCGCGCTTCGGTTTTGTGGACCATAAATGACTTCCCGGCTTATGGGATGTTGTCCGGATGGATGACTCATGGAAGGTTATCGTGCCCTATTTGCATGGATTATAGTAAAGCTTTCCAACTTGAGCATGGAAGGAAAACGTCGTTCTTCGATTGTCATCGACAATTTCTAGAGTTGGATCACCCATATAGAAGAAACAGAGTCGCCTTTAAGAAAGGAAAAGTTGAGAAATCATTGCCTTCTGAGCGTCTACCGCCTGAAACAATATTTGATCGTATCTCACATTTGCCTTCTGTAGTTCACAATGGACAGGTTGTAACCATACCAGGTTATGGCAGAACTCATAATTGGACAAAACGAAGTATTTTCTGGGAGTTGCCGTATTGGAAGAGTAATTTAATCCGCCATAATTTGGATGTTATGCATATAGAGAAGAATGTGTTTGACAATATATGGAATACAGTGATGGATGTGACCAATAAAACTAAGGACAACGTGAAGGCTCATAAGGACCTTGAGATTCTGTGCAGTCGATCAGAGCTAAATTTAATTCCTCAAGGCGACGGCCGAGCATTTAAACCCAAAGCCACTTTTGCACTAAACAGACATCAGAGATCTGATGTGCTGAATTGGGTTAAAACACTTAGACTCCCAGACGGATATGCATCGAACCTTGGGAGGTGTGTTGACAGTAATGTAAGTCAGATGTCTGGTATGAAAAGCCATGATTGTCATGTAATGATGCAGAGGCTCCTCCCAATTGCACTTGAAGCAATTCCTGAAAATATTTGGAAACCGTTGACCGAGTTAAGCCA